>JARFYF010000112.1:22139987-22150032 GCA_030265395.1 Rhina ancylostomus | reverse complement strand
AAAGATCACACATGATCTTATTGAATGTTAAAGTGCCTTACTTGGAGCACTCACTCACTATAGGCTGGTATGTGTTCTGCTTCAAAGGCAAATTGCTAAACATACCAGGCAAGGAAATAAACTTGGCACAACTATAAAAGCTAGAGAGATGCCAGAAGATAAGGAAATAGATAAAGCCTTCTTTTACAGATGCAATAATCTTGGGAGTCCATTTGTCGGAATAACACCCCTGGTGGGAGATTATTGAAAATAGGAAAACAGAAGAAATAAAGGAAGTAGAAGCTTTGAAAGTAGCTTTGCTCTGTAATTTCTACCATTTGTTTAGCAATGAGGTTGTAGCTTTTCTAGTGGGAGTAATTGTGAGGTTAAAAGTGCTCAATGTTCTTACAGGACAAATCAGACACCAGTTTCCAACATCCACACACGCACATATCTGAAGTTGCTATCTCATTTGCCATGTTCTCCCATTATCTTTGCCATATGGCTGTCTTGACACAAGAGACAGTAACAAAAATGTTTGCGTAATACCTATCAGACTCAGATCACCCATACATTCTTTAAAGTCAATGAGGTACTTTGAAGTATAATCATAGTTATAAATTGGGAATCATGGCAACTATTTTGAGCACTGCAAGGTCAAACAGAAAGAGATTGCTAAAATTTGAGGTATGAATAAATATTGGTGTGACATCCAGAAATCCCCATTGTTCCAATGCAACATTTAATCTCTCACTTAAAAGGCACCTCCAATAGTGCAGCACCTCTTCAATATCTCACTAACAGACTAGAGTTTTTAAAATACATTAAGATCATAAATATATTGTATACAATAACTTGATACAAACTAAAGGCTTTGGAAAAATCTGGGGCTTGGTCATTCATGGCTGAAAGTAATTTTAGTGGTGTGATAAGTTTTAAGTACAAACAATTAATCGCTCTGCCACTCAGTCATTCATTCCTTCAGATTTTAGTTACTAATGGAGATTTTAGAAAAAAATAAATATCAAAACAGTTCCTTCTTTTGTCTCTTAATTCAGTGTTTTTTGTTTTATCATATGCTACTTGAAATGTTACATCAAATATTCTAATTTATAACATCTGGATTAGACTCCAGCTGGTAAGTAAGGTAGGTAAAGGTGATGTTTTTCGGGAATTGTCCTGATGAAATTTGTTACAGTTGCATCAATGTTTATATAAGTCCATTAATTGATGAATTATAGAAACCACTAGCACAGGGCAGCAGTTAATTTCACTATACTTCCCAGAAATGATGGCACTTTATATGTAAATTAGTGAAGGATTCCACTAAAAATCAGTGTAGAAGATCCAGAGGCCAAGTTAATAAAGTAATGAGTCAAATTTAAGGAACAATCCCTTTTGTTTCCTTGGTCAACTCTTGATTATCTCACCTTACATTAGCAAAAGATTAAGGAAATCCCCATAAAGTCAAACTAGTTCCTTCCTGACAATATTGGAACCTAGTCATCCCAAATCCTAACCTTGACAGCTTTGCTGTTTTCCAAGGCACCATTGATGATCAATATCCTAATGAAACCCGAACAATTAGAAACATAGGAAATGAATAACTCATTTAGCCCTTGAGCTTGTTCTAATATTCATTTAGACTGTGGCTACCTTACTTCAATTTCTGCGCCTTGGTTCCATTACCATTAGTATTCCCACCTAAGAAAATTCATTTATCTCAGTTATGACTTACTACTACTGGATGACAGCTTTCCTCCCATTTGGTCCCAATAGGTGTTGCAGTGTGGATTTCCTGATCTCCAAACCTAAAAATTATTTGCCACTTGGGAAGGTACAACGATGTTGAGATATTGCACAGCCATTGTTGTTGATGGCCAACTTCAAAAAATTTTACATGGAAGGTGCTATTGCAATACATGTAATTGAGCTTTGGAGAGAAAACCAATTCAGTTCTTGATTCAATAGATAAATGGAACTCATGGGTGGGGATCAAAAATGGTTAATTTCAATAATATCAGGTATTGCATTGTAACCTTGACCTGAAGGCAAACTAGCCAGACTGTCAAATTTCCCTCATTTCTAATGTTTCATCATCAATTATGAACTGACTGAAACTTTAATACTGACATCACTGCTTCAGTTTGGTTGTCCTAAAGACAAAAGGTAGAATTGTATTATTATAAGTACTGTTGGGTCAGATAAATGACATAGTTGGATTTATTAGCTGTGAAGACCCCTGAAGATTTGTAATATATTAATGTACTATTGAGCAATAATGCTGTGAAAAATGATTTTGTCCTCACCTGAAAAGATGAGTGAAGAGCTTGTCACAGCCTAAGTGGCTAGGTTGATAGAAATAGATGAAAATTATATTACTCTGATTTTTTTTACTGTTGATAAACTATTATTTGTTAAAATTCACTTTAATTCTGAGTATCTTTCTGCAAGTATAAATTGAAGTTGATATAATAAACATCTGGCTGTGATAAGCTTTGATACAATTACAAAAGCATGTTTTATGGTTTGCCATCAATATGTCACTTTATTTGCCTTTATTGATCAGAAAGAATCAAATACAGGCTTGGTGTTGAGCTTGGGAGAGCACAAAATGGCGCTAAATCAGGGCAAACTGATATAAATATTGTAAGTGAACAGATAACACTCATATTTTATCCTCAGACCATGCCCCTAGTTCAAGATCTTCCCACATCATACTTTGAGAGACTTCACCCAGCAATCCTTGATGAGTTATTGGCCTCCTTCTCCAGGTTATTTCTTTTTTTTTGCCTCATTATTTCATTAGGAACAGAACCTCTGTAAGTAAAGTCCTGGCTCTGCAGAAAACAGAGGATGGCCCCTCTGCAGGACTAAGAGGGAGTGATTTAGAAACAGAAGCAAAGAGGGGACCCTGCTTGAAAAAAGTGGGTTTACTTACCACACTGTTCTTGCCTTCTCTACCTTCCTCAGGGACTGTACTTGTTCTTCGGTAGTAAAGTAATTCACTGCCGAGTGCATAATTGCATTAGAACACAGGTTTCCAAACCATTCTTTCTGCAGCCCACATCAAAGAGATCTGTTTTTTGCCTCTGCTTCACCCACCTTATTATCCACACTAATAAAGCAATTGAATAAAAGCTAATTGCCACATACCTTACTTTTCCAAATATTATCCTCAGAAAATTCCAAAAATTTTCCAAATGGTAATTGGGCCCATACAGCCAGCATAAGGTATCTTTAAAACACTATTAAACATATTCTCTGTCAACACCTTGGAGATCATACTTAAATAAAATTTATATTCTTTAATGATACAGGGAAAGAAAAACTGTCAGTTAAGCAATGTCTTCCCCAAAACTAAGCAAGAGGTTGTTTTCTCCAAAACTGAACAGAAATTCCATGATGGCAAGTCTATAGCCAATAGTAATATTTGGCATTATAGTACAGGATCATTGGAATAATTGAGCTTCTCATGTCTTAGTATTCTTGTCTGATAGAAGAGACGCTAATAATTCTCCTTTTAATAACATCTGATTGGTACAGTCAATTTTCCACTGTTTTTATAGCTATTTTTGGACACACTGTTTGACTGGACCTGAAGAAACCAAACTTCTAAACTGTTGTTTTGACTCCACAGATGTGGCCTCTTCATACTTATTAGATTCTGACCTTCAATGACCACATGGCCTCTTGAGCCTACTCCATCATTCAATAAGCTGATGAGCTTGTTTCACCATTTAATGAGATCACAGTTGATTCTTTACCTCGATTCTGTTTTCATATCTAATTCCCTATCTCTTGATCCTGTCAGCATTGAAAGATGTGTTAAACTCAGCTTTGAATATATCAATGGACCAAACAGCCATAGTTCTCCCTGGTAGAGAACTCTAAAGATTTACAACATTCTGTGCAGAGAAAGTTCTCATCATCTCAGTCATAGAGCCATGCTCCTAGTTCAAGATGTTCCCTTCTGAAGGACAGCTTCTCAGCATCAACCCATCCAGCATTTTCAGAATTTTGTATAACTCAATGAAAACTCCTTCTATTCTTCTAAAGTCCTGTGAGCCAGGAATCAGTTTAGTGAACTGGCACAAAGGAATGTGTATCCTTCTTCAGATTTAGAGTCTAGAACAGCACACAGTACTCCAAATAAGGTCTTATGAAAGCCCTGCACAATCTCAGCAAGACTTCCTTCATTTTATACTCCAGACCCCTTGTAAGAAAGAATATATTACTTATCTTCTTAATTTCTTGCAGTATCTATAGCTTGCTATGCCTTCTGCATCTCATAGGTCCCTCTATACACCAACACTTACCAGTTTCTTACAGCTTAAGAAATTGTCACAATGTTGAGCAAAGACCAAGCTCACAGAGAACCCAAATGCAGCACACTGGTACAAGACTGGATACTTCCTCAGGACCAAACACAGGCAACAACTGGAAGGAATCTTGCCTCAGGGATCTGAGAAGGAATCCCAACACAAATCAGATATCCAGAGAGGAACAGAGAATACAGGACTGCTCTAGAGTTGAGCACCCATAGCAGCCAGCAGCCAAAGGTTGACCAATACTCTGGCAACTAGTGCTAGAGAAACCCAGCTACTGATGCTAGGCCCCTGATGGGGCTAAGGTGTGTGTCATTATGCAAACAGTCCAGCGTGGAATTCATGTGCTGTACAACAAGGCATCATCAAAGGAGCCAAATTGAGGGCCAGAACCTGGAACCATGACAGAAATGTTTATTTTTTGATTATTGCTGCATTTTCTCTTCCATTTACCTAAAAAACTGCAAAAACTGCTTTGTGCAAATGTTGTTTGTGAAAGTCAAGTAGATTAAGAAAAGTCAAATGCAAGGTTCATGGAACAACATTTTTAGGTTCCCCAGAGCAATGCCATTCTGAATCTGACCTTGTCAGTTTAGTGCAGCATTCTCTAATAAGGTGCCACAAGTTTTTTACAATTATCACTATGTAATCCAGCAGGTTCAATCTGTTTGCAGGAGTTCATAAAGGGAATACAAGCAATGCCCTTCCAGTTACATGCAATATTACTAATGGGTAATGAGAAAGGTTGCTATTAAGGGGTTAAAGGGACTTGGATGGGCTGGTGAAAAGGATGCATGTTCTTTGTACAATGGGGGCCACAAAGATCCTTCAATGCTACAGCCAGGTACTCCTGATAAGAGGTTACCACAGAGGTTCTGTGAGGACATGAGAGCCATCTATGAATGCACTTTGGAGAAAAATGCAATGCAGGCAAATATCCCTGTCTACTCTGCTTGCCTCTGTGGGCAGAAGGTAGACAAAGTCTCTTTACCATAAAAGCAGAGCATGGGTGAGCTCCAGAACACAGCAGTAAGCAGCAAATAGTGAGACCAAGATCAGCAGCAGTACAGTGGAATGGTCCTGAAGATAAGAGGTGGAGAGTAACCATGATAAAGCAGTGGTTAAGCAGTCCAATCTCACATGCTAAGTTGTACTTGAGATCAATGGAGGTTCCACACCTCAGAGAGAACATAGAATGCACTTTATCTGTTGGCCCTTCTGACAACATAGTTTTAGAGCAAACAAGGTTAGTAATACATGGTTATTCTGTGAGTAAATAAGAACCATTATCTTTCACACCAGTGAGGTTGAAATTCTCACTGAGAACAAATTTTGTGTTTTTTGCTAGTGTTGAAGTCACTTGGGCTGCAAGAGAGGGTCCCTGAATGATAATGCAACATCAGAATATCGAGATGAGCTGTACAGAAATATAAGGATTGTTCTTTCATGCAGTCAAGCATTGATGGGGTCAATAATGACAAGTCTGCTTTATGTCCTTTATCAAGCACAGTAGTGTAGCGGTTAGCGTAATGCTATTACAGCACCAGTGGCCCAGATTCAATTCTGGCCGCTGTCTGCAAGGAGTTTGTACCTTCTCCCCGCGTCTGCGTTGGTTTCCTCCGGGTGCTCCAGTTTCCTCCCATATTCCATAGACGTATGGGTTAGGAAGCTGTGAGCATGCCATGTTGGCACTGGAATCGTGACGACACTTGCAGGTTGCCCCCAGAACACTCTACGCAAAAGATGTACTTCACTGCGTGTTTTGATGTACATGTGATTAATAAAAAGAAAATCTAATTTAAATCTAAATCCCCAATTTAGGCTAAACTTTCCTGCAACAGGAAACCTGCACTGGAGGGTTTCCCTCAACAGCCACATCTCACCAAGCAGGAGATGCCATCCAGCTGAAGGACAGGAGGATTTCTAGGGTCCCGATCACAGGAACTGCAGGAGACATGTGTAATCTGCAAGATATTCAGACCAGTCCTTCATACCAATGAATACAGGATTTGATCAGCACACGCTCACTGGCACCTGTGACGCTGCTTCAACATGAAGACGGAACTGCTGCAGCTCGGTGTTCCCTCTTCACAAGAGGATGAAGAGGTGGAAAAAGACGATTTGGAGAGGATGAGAATGATGGTGACGAGCACACTACCTCATTACACCTCATATTCCTACAGCATCAGCTTGATGATCGGAACCAAATGGGAGGAAGATGTTGGTTTCAATGCACATGACACCTGGAGATTGAACAGAAACTAGCAGCAGCCTTAGGAATCTGGTGTGGGTGGGTCACCAGAATGGGGCTTAATCATCCCTAGAGAATGAGGAATACCACAATTGGGATGGTTTAATGACAATGCACACTGAAATGGTGAGAGTCCTTCCTACAGGAGATAGAGTCACACGGTCATACAGAGGTACAACATGAAACAGGCCCTTCGGCCCACCATGTCTGTTCTTACCATTAACCACCTATTTACATAAATCCCACATTAATCTCATTTTATTCTCCCCACTTTCTCATCAACGCCTCCTGGATTCTACCACCCACCCATACACTAGGGGCAATGTACAGTGGCCAATTTACCTACCAACGCATACACTTCTGGAATATTGGAGGAAACCGGAGCCCTTGGAGGAGACCCACTCCGTCACTGGGAGAACATGCAAATTCCACACAGAAAACACCAGAGATCAATATTGAACCCATATTGCTGCCACTGTGACTCTTTGACTGTATGAGGTGATACAGAGCATGGAGGAGTCCATCTCAGTACTCTCACTGGAAGCTGTAACGAGGCAGGAATCCATGACTCCTGTCCCAAGCACATTTTGTCAAGGGCTCAGGATCAAACCCTTTGCACAACATTTACTGGAGAAGGTGACAAATGTAGTCAAGACATAGATGGAGGTCATTCAAACACTGATCAGGTGTTGGTAATGCTGATTATCAACAGTAAATTAGTTTATTATTGTAACGTGTAAGATAATTATCTTTATGAGTCACACGTACATCGAAACACAGTGAAATGCATCTTTTGCATAGAGTGTTCTGGGGGCAGCCTACACGTGTCGCCATGCTTCCGGCGCCAACATAACATGCCCACAATTTCCTAACCCATACATCTTTAGAATGTGGGAGGAAACCAGAGCGCCCAGAGGAAACCCACATAGATACGGGGAGAACATACAAACTCCTTACAGACAGTGGCCAGATTTGAACTCAGGTCACTGGCACTGTAAGCGTTATGCTAACAGTTACACTGCCATGCAAAGACATTGTTTATCAGGAAGTCTATGTGGATTTGCTGTGTTTGATTCTCTGGGTATTGTGTTGTTTGGAAGGGCATATGTGTGCCTTCTGTCCTGAAGTCCCCTACCCACTCTACATGGCCAATCGTCACCACATCAGTACCTCCAGAAATAGATATCATTGTTGATTTGACAACAGCTGCCCCATTGTAAGCACTTACAATCAGTGAAAGGCATTCACTGTGTGGTGCATCAGATTCTGGATGATGTTGGGGCAGCCTCCAGTGAGCACTGAAGATGCCCAGTCAGGAGTCCTGATGTCAGAAGGGAGTCCTATATAAGGCAAGTTCCTCTAATTGCTTAGGAATCCAGATGACCTTACATGAAACCAACACCCTCAACCCCACCCTCCCTGGCCCTTTCATTCCAGGCCCCATGATACAGGTTTTGAATAATTACCCCATCCCTTTTTCCTCCTGATTAACACCCAACTACTAACACCCAACTACAGAAACTCCTGATCACTCCTGAATTCCCAATTACCCATGTCCATCTCCCAATCATCCCTCAATTCCCAATCACCCTATGGTTCCTCATCGCCTCCCATCCTCCACAGTACTGACTACCTCTGCCTCTAGATGAACTACATGTTATGTACCAGCAACAAAAGAAACACACTGAGTCATGTTTAAGTGTTAGAAACTATTTTATTAATAACTACTTATAATAAGAAGAAAAGTAAGAATGTTAGATATTAATCATTCAACCCCCCCCCCCAAAACTAAACTTGAAGTGTGTGTGTGACAAATTCCCAGACTCCAAGTTCAGTTCAGCAAGTCATAAGGTGAAACATGAGCAAAGGCTTTTGCAAAACCACCATTGACTGAAGAGAGAGAATATAGAGAGAAATTACAGAATCCAAATGTTCCATGATGGAACCCATAAAACACCTCAATTACTGATGATCTCCACTGCTTTGTTCTGAAGTATATGCCACCCCAAAAGGCATTTGAGACGTGGCCGGTCACAGAAATACCTGTTTCCCTCTACAGGTAATGAAGTGGACTCCACTGGATTGCTCCAAAATTCCATACATGGATTGTAGTAACAGACACAGTTATTATTCTTCATCCATCGATACAGAGACCAGCAGTCAGTGTCTGTCTCTCCCTCTCTCTCTTTCTGACCCACTGAACAGACATCAGCACGTTGTTATCTTCTTGCTGTCGTGATGACACCACACACACACTACTGTACTATATTTTAAAGGGACAGTCACCAAATAGCAACCTATTCCATAACATACATTTATTTTTACTCCTTAGAGAATTATAGAAACTCTTGTAATATATTTTATTTTATTCATTTTTAATTTGTTCCAAGACTCCACGAGAATGCAATTTTTTGAAAGACATTCTGAGCAAATACCCTAAACTTTACAGTGATGTCATTAACTATAAGTGTCTACCTTGTCTATCATGCCTTATAGTTGATTCCTCATCCACTTGGTGCTTCTTAGTTTATGTGTCATGAGTATTCAGTACTCCCTATGTTAGTGAGGAACTTTCTCCTCCTTTACTGTGTCAAATCCAGCATACAGTATGTCTCTGAATCTTTGCTGTCAGACAGAATATGCAATTTTCTATGAACTTCTACCTTCACTGCAGAATAGGTGCAAAACTTCTTTTCAATGATTAATAAATCATATCTGAGAGGGAGTTAAATACTCACTTATTAAAGTTCTGCAAAAGTCATCATAAATAATAAGGTATTAACAAATAAAAATCATCCTTTCATCAGGTAGTGTCATCAAAATTGTTTGTCCAACCTGAAAGTTATAATTAGTCAGAGTAGTGCTAAACATGATTAATATTACATCAGTACCTTTTTCCTCAAGTTGACATAATCAGGAATCTTAGCCCTTCTTAGACAAGAACCACATGACCTATACAATTGTTCTGGGTTCTGGCCCATGTCTTCATGTTATGTGACATGTTTTATTTTCAGAAAAGCATCACCCCAATCATATTGGCTGAAAAGAGAGTGCAAGGAAGAGTTACAGCACTGTTCTCAAATGAAAATGTGCTAAATTATTCAGAATAATTTGTGGGGGTTATGTTAAGCAACCTAGAAGGACGGTAATGAAGAAAGAACTGAAGTAAATGGACTTTGCATGGCAGGTGGAATTTAATGCGGAAGATTGTATGGTGCAGAGAAAATAGAAAGGCAGAGATTTTTCAAAGGATGAGACCTTGAAAAATGTTGGTGTTCAGAGAGACCTGGACATCCTTGTACATAAATCACTGAAAGTTTAAATGCAGGTACAGCAAGCAATTACAAAGCAAATGATATATTGGCCTTTATTGAAAGAGGGTTTGAGTACAAGAGTTAAGATGTCTTACTGAAATTATATTGGACCCTGGTGATATTTGCATCTTCAAATCTGGAATATTGCATATAAATCTGGTCACCCTTTCCAG
>JARFYF010000112.1:22111114-22124118 GCA_030265395.1 Rhina ancylostomus | reverse complement strand
TCACTGTACCTCAGTACAAGTGACAATAATAAACCAATACCAATAAATTGGGTTAGGATAGAATTAGTGTAAAAATGAGTGCTTGATGGTGAGTGCAGACTGTGTCTCTCTATGACTCTCTTTATGACTCTATACAACACTGCTTTTCATCCTCCTCTCTTGCCATTGTCCCAGACTCCAAATTCTTCCAAGTAAAGGAAAAGTTAACTTGTTCTTTCATTTCAGTGTTATATTTGATGTTTACGATGTAGTCTTCTCTGGAAAGCAGATTGGAAGCAGTGTTATGGAACACCAGGCCCCTAAAACACTTTATTCTGTGTACTATCAGAGTAACAGGCAGACAGAGAAAAAGTATTCAAGAATTTTCTCAAAGCCTTCTAGAAAAAACTGTAATATTTCCACAAATCCTGGCCCGTGATCTATCCAAGCAGTATTCATGGTGGCATTGAAAACCTCAAGTCCATTTGCTGGGATCACACAGAAGAACAGCATAGACAGAGGGGGGAAGGCACCATTTCCCAAACTACCTATCCCTCACCTTTCAAGCACTTCCTGCCTCACCTGTGGCAAAATCTCTATGTCCTACATTGGTCTCAACAGCTACTTCAGGACCCAAGATCTGGACTGGAAGCAAATCATCCTTGAGCCCAATAGAAGGGTGCTAGACAAGTGGCAGAAGCAAATTTGTGAGTTAGCACGTGGTATGATACATTTGGAAGAGAGAAAAATACAGGTAATTGATGTTATACATGAGATGGAGTTATACTGAAACAAATCGTTGAACTAGGTCAATGAAATGGTGATACACAATTCCCAAAGTGTTAGGTAAGTCCATAGTATCATGCCAGTGACATTTGGATTTTATAAAAGGGGCAGTATAAAAAGAGAGGTAATGCAGACTTTGTACAAAATCCTAGTTGAGCTACAGTTTGATTTTGCTCCACTGTTGTAGATATCCCATTATGGGAAAAGTATTAATTGATGGAAAGTGTATAATTTGGATTCTCCAGGATGACTGTAGGGATGGGAAAGTATTGCCATGAAAAGACAACTGAGTTACTGGCACTATAGCCATTGGAACAGAGAATACTAATAGGAAATATATAGCTCTTATGAAAGATTTAGTTGGAATTAATAAAGTCTGATAAAATGTGGATTGCTTCAACCATTCCTCTTGCACATCAGTGGTTTAATTTGAAGCAAGCAATGCCTTCATGCTTCCCATTCCCTCACAAATGAGGTTACTGCAGATGTTGTAAAGCTCGCAGTAGTATTGGGGGGAGTGGTTTGTGTACCATGTTCAGTTATTCTGATGAACATCTTTCAGAGTAATTCTTTTCCACATTCTTCTATTGAATTGGTGAGCAAAACGAAGCCTACTTGTAGCTCCAAGGAAAGAGCACTACAGTCTCAAACAGTTGGGTCTTTTGTGGTCTTGGTGGTGAATGACCACAGCCTCCCATAAACAGGCTTCACGTACCTTTTATTCTAAAGCATTTCTTCACAGGAGGTGAACGACAGCTAGGTAAGGAAAATAGACCAAGTTACCTCCTCCTGACTACTTTGGTCCACTCATCAACAGGGGTATCCTTTAATGTTGGCCAGAATGAGATTGGAAAACTCAGTGCCAAAGAGAATCTAATCTCAGTGTGTATGCCTTTTAAGTGCTGCAGTTTTACTCTTGTGTGTTTGCTGGAGGTAAAGAAAAGCTGGAAAATTCAGTGAGGCCCAGACATGGTTAGGTTGCATGAGCTGTGAATTTTCTGGTGACCTGCGGTAGGAACACGTGAGGCTGTGATCTCGACAATTCAAGAATTGCAATCCATTATGTCAGTCAATGGTGTGCACCTTTAAAAGTCACAATGATACACATCCCTGCAGGTCCACAGCTACTGGAAGCTGGCTTTTAGTTGTGATGTGCTAATGCTTATTTTAGTTTTATTCTTTCTTCCCTTCATTTCTTACCCAGTAGGAACTATGCAGGGGAAGACCTTCATAGTCAATATCTAATTTTTGTCAAGGACCCGAGACTTGATATCTCCTTTCATTTTAGAAATCTTCCTTTTGTTTAGAGTATTGCTGCCCCAAGCTCTGAAATTGATCACTGGACTGTATAAGATATCTCGTGTGCAAGTGGCTTTTAACATAATCTTTAAAGCCCTCCATTATCATCAATAAAATATTTTCAGTGAGAGTGGAAGCTTAAAGCTCACTCATGAATGGATATACCTAAACCTGTGTTCACATTATATAGGGCAGGGAGTGTGTAAGATAAGCACTGTCCCTGAAGCTTGTAGGATTTCTTCCTCACTTGTGAGAATGACTTCTCAACAGCTGATACTGTACTCATTTGCTCAGGTGCAGGGAGTGTTTGAAGCAAATAATAACTAAGGGGAGGTTGGACACCCATATGAAGGAGAAGTGAATAGAGGTTTACACTGATAGATTTAGATGAGCAAAGGAAAAAGGATTCTTGAATGAAGCATAAACGTCAGCATTACATGGTTGGGCGGAGTGGCCTGCTTCTCTGCTATATGTAGTCACTCTTCCTGAAGGCCTCTTTCTGGGAAGGGTAACCCTCATAACCAAGCATGTTGGATGCTTCAAAATCACAGCAAACTTCAGAAATGAAAGCTGTCCTCTCTGCTCATTATGAGTTGACATATTCCCAAATAATTTCAGCATGGAAAGTGAAAATGAAAAGAGGAAACTGAAGATGCTGAAAGTCTGCAGTAAAAACAGAAAATGCTCAGCAAGTCAGGTAGCATCTGTGGAAAAAGATGCATAATTAGCGTTTCAGGTGAAAGAGCTTTCATCTCCAAATTGAACTGATAAGTATGCAGAAGACAAAAGCAGCAGACAGCAAGTTGGAAAAACACCACACAGAAGTATTACACCTAAACATATATGATATTTCCCAGGAAATCCAGCCTTGCCTCGTCTTTGCATTCCCACTCCAGGAATTTCATCATTCTGGAGGACAATAACACTGTTGTAAAAGTACAAAAAATATCAAGAGGAGAACCTGGGACATCAATAAGTCAAGGACAAATTAACTAAAGCCATCAATGCATCCAGAGCAGACAGTCAGCCCGCAATGACTTCCTGTGGCATTGGCCTCATCAGCAGCTACCAAGTTTATGGGGCTCTGTTAGAATATCTGTACAATTCTTCTGAATTTTCTCAACAGTAAACAGATATTAATTGGATTTATATCTCTAATTCAAGTTTTCTAGGCTGAATAATTAATATAAATTTCCATTTCAATCTTTGTCATAATCCTATCATGCAATGTCAGCAACTGGAAAAATAACATATGTTCAGGAGAACAACCTGAATTTCTGACTCAAAATCAACAGTTTTCAATTGTACATCACACTCCAATAATTATAAGGAGTTATCTAAACATCCCTAAGATCTATTGAATGCAAGTTACAGGGTAGGGACCAGATGGAATGAAATTTTTTGACCGATGAGTTATCCGTCAAATTTGATTATTGATTGAACAATTATACTTTAATCATTTCACCAGATTTGTTGCACTGCATTTTTAAATTAACTGACCATATGCAACCAATACTTCAGGGATGCATAGTATTCATATTATGAGAGAAAAATTATTCATTTCTGAGGGGACATAGTGATTTCTACACATGGAATGAAAAACCTTTTTAGGCTAAAACTAATGATTTTTAAATTAAAATTCATTCTTCAGCCATTGACTCCATCCCTCTTCCTGCCAATAGTCTGAAACTGAAGCAGACTGTTTATAAACTTGGTATCATTCTTTATTCCAAGTTGAGAAATATTTGTGCTGCCATTGACATTGCTGTTTTGCCCCACCTGACTCAGCTCCTGCTTCAGCTCACCTTTCACTGAAACCCCATTTCAAACCTTTCCTTCACTTTCAGGCATGCCCATTCCAGTGTATTTCTATCCAGTCTAAATCATTCTACCCTCTGTAATTGAGGTAATTCAAAAATCTATTGCCTGCTCTCCTAATCTACATCAGATTCCTATCAGCTGTCACCTCTCTGTCCTTTACTGGTTCCCAGAAAAGTTTCATCAATTTAAAATCCCTCTGTGCTCCTGTCCCTTGGTGTGTCTGTAGTTCTCTTCCAGCTCCACAGACCCCTGAGCTACCATTACTCTTCCAGTTCCGGCCATATTTGCATATATAAATGTAGCTGCATCTTCAGCTGCCAAGGTCATAAGTTCTGGACTTTCCTCCTCAAGTATCTCTACCTCACTATTTCTCTCACCCTCTTCCTTTAAGAAGTTGTGCAGAAGTGTCTCCATACCAACAGAAACTGTGAATCCCATAACAACAAACATACAACTGACTGCCCACAAGGATTGTGCCCACAGGCACAATGTGGAGAATTTGGTCCCAAGGTTCACATTGGGGTGATTGAGCAGCTTCTGGGGGGTGTAGAGGAAGCCCCAACTGCCTCTGTTTTTGGTCAAGAAATAACATGGCAAAAAGCTACTGGACCTGAGGCCTGTGGCTGTGATAAGAGAAAGAGCAAGAGCGGGATCTATGTTAAGAGGAAGACCACACAACATCTTTTTATCAGGGACATCACTGGCATGGTGAAAGACCTTGCCAGGCCTGACATATGGGCATTGAGGGGTACATGTCATTGGGGAGAATTATGTTGGTGGACATGGAACTAATTATATCATGTTGCCATCTATTGAGACCTGACATTAAGGAATCTAATATTCAGCTGTCCAGGACCAAATGTTAAATATACCTACCAAGGCATATAGCAACAACCTTTCCAATGTTTGTACTAAATCAAGATGCATCCATGAAGGCCAGGGACATGAGAGCTTACTGACTGGGATACCCATCCTAGCAACACCTTGTCTCTTGAGGGTAGACAGAGGGTTTGCCCCTAATAAGATGTTGTGAATATGGTTAGATTTAAAACAAAAGTCCATCAAAATTGAAAAAGATTTTTGACTCCTTTGAACAGAAAAATAACTTCAGGAGAAAAACCCTGGAAATGTACGACTTCTTTAAACATTTAAAGATTTAACTAATGAATTTTAATTTATGCACCTTTCACATACCTATGATATCCCAAAGTCCTTCATAACCAAATAAATATTTCTGAAAAACTGCTGTGATGTGGCCACTAACTTATATGTAGCAAGATTCCACACACAGCAATGTTAGAAATGCCAGACATATGTTTTGGTTATGTGAGTTATCCAAGGAACTGTGTTTTTGAAAGTTAAGCAAGATGCAGTGTCTAGAACAAGTCAGGATGCAAGACTGGGTGAAATAGTGGGCACAAAGGTGCAGAGCTTTAAGAAGCAACCAGAATAGAGTTTTTTGTAAATAAGTTCATGATATCCAATAACATACCAAATACATTTGTAACTTGCATTGGGTGGCAGGAGATCCAGATGTTACTTACACTTTGGGGTCCATTGACTCTGGTCAAGCAGACAACTGGTCAGCTGTGTTTCAGATATGCCAAGGAATCTCCAATTAGCAGACACGAGGAGAACAGAGATACAATCTACACCTCAAGCAAAAAAGCTGCAGATAAAAAATAGCTCAATGGCCTCTGTAAAACTGGGTAGAACATTAAGAGGTCCATCATGGTCCATTATGACCAAGTGAAACATATCATATTCCACTCGGGTGGCTTACAACCCAATGGCATGAATGCTGAATTTTCCAGTTTCAGGTAACCTATACCTGTGTCGCTCTCCTCACACACACACTCACATGTCCACCAAGTTTTCTTATCCCATTGTTCAGCTTTCCCATCTCCTCCCACTGCCTGGTTTCATCTGCCCATCATCCCTTCCCCATCTGGTTCCACCTACCACTTACCAACCTCTAACCCACCTCTCCCTTGCACTGCTATATAACTGGCTATCTTTCTCCTTCCCTCTCAGTCCTGATGCATGGTCTTGACCCAAAACATCAACTTACAGCTTTTGCCTCTACAGATGCTGCTTGATTGAGTTCTTCCAGCATTCTGTATTCTATATTCAGCATCTGCAGTCTCTTTAGTCTTCTGATCCATAGATGAGTAGACTGAGGGAAGGATATCATTTT
This sequence comes from Rhina ancylostomus, assembly GCA_030265395.1. Taxonomy (NCBI): domain Eukaryota; kingdom Metazoa; phylum Chordata; class Chondrichthyes; order Rhinopristiformes; family Rhinidae; genus Rhina; species Rhina ancylostomus. The sequence continues at coordinate 22,118,036 of JARFYF010000112.1, read as the reverse complement.
GACATTACTTGGCATTTTCAGATCAATGAGATGAATCAAGAGCAAGCACTTCAGAGGAAGAGTCTACAATCTGAACAACAAGAAGGGGCTGGCTCACAGAAGGTTTAGGAAAGTAGCTGTGCCACAAAAAAATTAAGCAGCATGAAGCTCGGCAGGAGGGTGCTGCAGAGAGGACCATCAGTTGTGTCTGGCAAAGTCAAAACTGACTGATAAGTTGAAGCTACTTGTTCTAGGGAAAAACTCAGTGTCTACAAGAATCTTGAGTTTTACAGAATTGCTCTATGAACTGCACCAAGCTTAGTTTGAGCTGTGTCTGTTGCAAAATGAAGGCAGACCCAAATCTCTTAAAATCTTTCAAACGGCCTGGACTTACAATTGTCAGCCTAATGCAGTGTATAGTAACAGACTGAAAACGGTTATGTCAGAGTCGGAAGCCTTGCAAGCCGGCCCAGGAAGAGAAAGTCAGAGGGGATAACAATGACTTCCAAGGTACTAGAAAGAAATGGAAAGGTAGGTAAGGTCTGGTGACTACGGTGAGTCACAGTGGGACTTAAAGTAGAATGCTGTGTTAAAGCAAAGGCACAGAGTTGCAGAAGTTTAAAAGCAATCAAAGTAGAAATTGCTATCAATCCCTATGCAGGCTTTCAACCCGAAATGTCGACAATTCCTTTCTTCCCACAGATGCTGCTCAACCCGCTAAGTTCCTGCAGCAGATCGTTTGTTGCTAGATACTGCTATAACTGAGTTCATGGTGTGCATAACATGCCAAATATATCATATGATCGTACCTACTGTTGTCATTTTTAGCCTCTATGTCAAGTTTTATGTGGACAGTTTAGTGCATATAGGTGGCACAAAGTTTGTGATCCACAATATATCAATGTTTTCAAAGTCATTAAAGCAATTATGTCAAAGCAGGGAGCAAATCTGTGTGAATCTGGGAGAATATGGTACTGAATGGTCTTCTGTGAATAATTGTAAAATGGTAATCATTAGCCAGGTTGGGGATTAACTAATTCCATGTCTATCATGTAAACCAGACATGTGGTTCTATTTCTTTTCACTGCAGTAAGGATCACTGTTTTTGTATTATCTGGGGAGCTCCTGCAAAACTGAGATGAAGTAGTCATGTCTCTTTATAAAAGTAGCCTTTCTGTGCAGTAACCATTAATGCAATCACTTATCTGTTTGTTATTTACAATACAAGCCAAAACAAAACTGTATGATCATTAAATTGGCAGAATTAAGAAGATATAGAAACTATCCATACCTTCAGACATTTATGGGAAGAATGGAATAAGAACAAGTGTAAATGTAACATTAGAAAGGTGGAAAATTTTGAGCAGAGACTGGGATGATAATTTTTCTCTGTAGCCTCTTCTAATGTAATGAATAAGTTGTCTGCTTTATTGTTAAGAAGTTGAGGCATGTTGTTAAGTATAGAATTTTGAACTTAATGAACTCTCAATCTCTTATACAAGTGCTACTGATTGCTGTTCACTTTGTGATGTTCAAGAACCATTCCAGTCTTACAAAAGAATCCACTGGAATTATTAGTTCCTGGAGAGCATGCTTCAGACATGTCAAGTGCAGACTGTAGTGAAAAGTTCAGAGAATAGGAAGGAATACGGATATAGATCAATTGGAAGTTAGGGCAGAGAAATTGTAGATGAGTTTGATGCAGCAAATGTTTATGTATTTTGGAAGGTCAAATGCAGGAGGAAAGTATACAGCAAATGCCAGGACCCTTAGGAACACTGATATACAGAGGGATCTTGTGGTACAAGTCCATAGCACCTTGAAATTAGCAACACGAGTGGATAGGGTGGTAAAGAAGGTGTGCATCATGCTTGCCTTCATCAATCAGGGCACTGAGTATAAAAGTTAGGAACTCATGCTGCAGCTGCATAAAACTTTGATTAGGCCACAATTGGAGTATTGTGTGCAGTTCTGGTCACCGCACTAATAGGAAGGAAGTGGAGGCTTTGGATAGGGTGCAGAAGAGGTTTACTGGGATGTTACCTGGATTGGAATGTAATACCTATAAGGAGAGGTTGGACAGACTTGGATGGTTTTCTCTCAAGTGTCAGAGGCTGAGGGGTGACCCAAGAGAAGTGTATAAAATTATGAGAGCATAGTAGAGTAAGTAATCAGAGTTTGTATGTTACATTCATAAAATTATATGATCATTTAATTCTCTGGGCTTCAGCTTTAGCTAAAACTCTTGAATGAGAGACACTATAAAATGTATTTTAACATTTAATAATTTAAAGATGTCCTCTATCTGATGATGTTAGATTACTGTTTTCAGGTTTACCATTGATTGAGGACTGTGCTTTCATTATTTTTTTAGAAATACTGATATCCCTGAGTATATATGAATTACCAGTATCTAAATTGTTAGAGATGGATATTTTTCTGCTGCTGGAGTAATCAAAGAGTACGCAGACCACTGGAAATTATCTCATGGCTATTGCTTCTCGAACCCTACGTGGGGTTAATTCTGTGTGCCTTAGCAAATAGTAAACTTCTTTCAGAGCAGTTTGTAGTCTTCAGGAATTATGTGCTGAAAATTTATGTTAATTTTGAATTAAGGAAAATGGGTCAAATCAAGGCTCATAGAGTGTTTATCACTGAAAAATGTAGGATGCTTTATACAATTAACTAATAAGGCCACTTTGCACAGTGTAGAGGACACCAAGGTTCTCACAAAGGTGGGTATTTCAAACATCCATGCTCTGCCTAAAAGATCACAGATGAGATGGGCAGGTCATATCACAGGATGTCAGGCTGTTAAAGGAGGTCTGCAATATGCTAACGGTAGATAATATTCTCAGGGAGGCCATTAGAAAAACTTCAAGAACATCCTCAAAGTCAGGCTTGAAACATTTCAATATTGACTTGAGTCTTGGGAGAAACTTACTCATGATCATTCCACCTGATCATTCACCCTTCCTAAAACTGCAGTCTATCAGTGAGGGAGAATCACTGAGGCAGACGAAATGAACGTGTAGAAAAAAAATCACATTACTTTTGTAATAAATTATGCAAGCTGATGTGGTATCTTCTGCTTAGCATGCTGCAGACAGTTTAAAATAAAACTGGCCTGACCAATCACTTGTGCTCTATGCAACTAAACAAACTGATGGTCATTTTCAAGCTCAAAGGAAGCAGAAAAAGTGAGATTTCAGCTCAATAGACTCGGCTTGGAGGAACTAGAATTGTTCTACAACCCAGTGTATAACATTAGAATTGTGCTGATTGGGTGGTTATAATAACAGAGAGAGACATCAAAAAAAGAAAGAAATGTGCAAAGCATCAGTTTAAACTGTACAAGTCAATTCCTTCATGATAATTTTCATGTATTTTAATATCCCAAATGGTGCAAAAATATTTCCATTATTCCATTGATATTCTAATTTGATTGTTTATTTCTGGGGAAGGGGTTTGAGTCTTAATTAGCCGCAAAAGACTTCAGGATCAGCTGTCTTTTAAATACCTAAATTCAGACGTGTTTACTTCCCTGTCTTTGCACACCGATCATCAATCAGATAAAACTATGCTCTTTTAACATTTTGGGGATGGTGTATTACTCATATATTTTGTAATCCATGAATGAATGCATATGCTCTAATGGGGATGGGAATGAGTAATGTTTGTGTCAGAATTGTTACATGTATTCATGTTTATATCTGCAAGCTCCCTTTATTTTCTGTCAAAGTGATTCAGTCTCTCTTTATTACATGAGGTACAGGATCAGTTGTTTATTTGGGCATATTTATGCAGATTGATTTTCAAAGCAACATTTTGAAATTGTTCGATGCAGTAAGGCATACCAACACGCTTAATGATTTACCTTAACATGGATGACCCTTAGAGGTCCCAAGGATTTAGGGCAACTGCATATTGACATAAGATTGTTTACCACTAACTGTACAAACATGCCTGGTCACTCTATTATTTCACTTACATTCATCCATAAGAAAATATCATGTTTATTCATATCATTGCTGCCCATGGAAACATAAATTACAAGAAAATCCAATTTCCTCCGACATTAAAACCTTTATTGGAAAATATGTTCTAAATTGCACGCAGTAATGAACTTGTAAATTGCTGTATGCTTTTACATAATTTTTCATAGATGGTTAGTTGAAGTAATTGATAAGTAAACAAATCAATCTCACATGATGAATACCATGCTCACATATGAATATGTAATTATTTTACAAGTGGTATGAATAGTACCAAAATGTAAATGAATAGCTGGATGCTATTTTTGTCATTTATACAATTTAAATATTATTTCTATTGAACTCTACAGGTTTGGAAGCTGATCAAGGTGAGGCCGAAGAATTTATGGGGCTGCTGGTTAGGGAGCGGGACCATGAGAACATTGATATGGGGATATAGTGTGAGTGACCACTGCAAATGAGGAAAGGAAAAAAGACGCCTGCCTTCAGGGAGACCAACATCCTGAATTCTATAACAATGGCCCATATTGTAACAGGTCCACTGGCTAATCCCAGTTAGGACCTGTTGCAGCATTCAAGACTACCATCATAGATAAAGTTCATCTGCTCATTAGAAAAGGTATGTTGTTGTATGTTTTGTAAGTTGAAGAAAGGCAAAGTAACCTTGGACATAACTATAGACTTTAGCAATAAAGTTTTCTTCACTTTTGCCCGATTTCTGTGCTACATGGTTCAACAACAGTTTGAGTTTGCTTTATTAACAGAGTTTGAAAGTTTTAAGTATCAAGCTAGAACAGCAGCTCACCTGTGAAACACCCACCATTACAGATGATCATTCTGGTGGTTCTGAGACATGCTTGAGTTTCAGAGCCCAATCAGCAATTTGTGGGGAGTTTAGCCTTGGTCTGGAGCAATCTAAAATGTTTCACATTTCTTTGATGGGTGCTCAAGTGGGTGACTAGATGGGTGGTATTAGATGAATGCATCGTGCCCGCTACCTGGAATCCTGGTTCATACCTGCCTGAGTTATAGTGGTGATGAATGCCCAGTTTTGCTGTCATTGGTCAGGAACTTAGACATTTTTATATCAACATCACTGCACTGATGGAGAAGACAGAGATATAAAGCTGGAGGACTTAAATCAATAGTTAGAATTTGACCCTATACTAGTTCATGATTGTTTAAAAGATAAGAAAAAAGGAGCAAAGGGCCATAGCTTTTGGTTTCTGAAGGTGATCTTGAGAGCTAACAAGAAAATGGCTCACCACCACCTTCTCAAGGGCTTTTAGGGATGGACAATAAACTCTTGCCTTCCTGATCATGCCTGCACACTATAAAATAAATATTAAAAAAAGGTCAGTGTCTCACCTGTCTAGTTTCTTTACAGGGAAGTTACTCTTCCAATTCATTCATAACTTCATTTATGTCTCTGTTCCATATTGTTGCCTCTGCTTTAACCACCTCTGCTACCTGCCTTTCAATTGGCTTTGGTGAACTGTGGCACTAAATATCTCATGAGGCATTTAATCAAGCTACCCAACAATTAACTAACTTTCCTTACCTGTGGCTTTTCCGGCACATAAATGGAATATTTTTTGCAAGATTAACTTTTTAAAGGCTACTCTCCAAAGCCCAAGCATTGTTTCCCTTCTGTTATTCACAGGAATTATACTAATAGAATTGGAAATAACATAATCCACAAAATTCTAAGCAGATCTCCCTGTAGAGCATTATCTGAGCAATTCATCGCACATCGGTGCAAATGCAGAGCATGGAAATTCAAGGCTACAAAATGTAAAGCCTCTTCCTGTCTCCCACCAACCTTCTGTCAGGAAGTTTATCAAAATTGGGTTTTCACTGGTTAATAATGACATTTTTCAGTCAACTGGAAACCCAGACTTGAGAGGCAATCTGTCTCCCTTTGTGCTGCACCATCTGATGTTTTCCCTGTCGAAACCCAAAAAGGCACTGCTGCTGAATAGCCTGGTTAGGGTGAGAGTTCAGCCTGACTGCAATCTGTTGAGGAGAAGCTCAGCTGTGGCACACAGACAGCAGTTGTCTTAACATTCTTCAAGTAGTCTACAGAAATTGTATGTAAGAGCAGATGGCTCAATAACTCTATCACCTTTGACCTTGTACCACACACAGTCATGGAAATGAGTTTAACTGAAGGAGTCAGCAATGTCAGCCCCATGCAGAGATTGAATCGACCTAAAAATCATGGGATGTGGGAGGGTATTTTTGTCTGCTTTTACTTTGATTTTAGATACCATTTGCAATGGAATGATCTGACCGAGGAAACATGGGCCTTTAAATATTTGTACGTTATTCATAATGTTGAATCTGCAGGCTTTTTGGCATTGCTACTTACTAAAACAAGTAACAAAGATGCAGCTACCAACAAAACATTCTTTATTGAAGGCGGTCAACTCACAGTTACTACCAGTGACTGCTACAACAATGTATCAATAGTAATTCATATACTTAAAAGGACACTAATCCTTGTAAATGCTACATATAATATTGTTTCTGGGTTATCAAGGTTTAATGCTTGTGCTCCGGTGCATTCATTATAGAACAATTATAAGTGGAGAAAAACACATTTAATGCCATAGCTGTATAGGCAGTGGCTTCTCTTCTGCTTTTTAGGGGATTTCCTTCCATGTTTGGGCATTGGTGAGTTGGATTATAGGGTGAGAACTGAAGGAAAGGGTAAGATAATATTCCCAGCCAAGAGTTCAAAGAAAGAGAAACAGTGCAAAGACTATGACTTGCATTATTTACTAAAATTGCAACAGTTTATCAGCAATTTAGACAGGCTCAGTTTGGGTATTGTATCTAGTTCTAGACATTGGGAAGGATGTTAAGGCTTTGGAGAGGAATTGGATGAGATTTATTGGAATGGTACCATGGATGTAGGAGATATGTTGAAAGTATGTGGAGGCAGT
>JARFYF010000112.1:21943852-21955627 GCA_030265395.1 Rhina ancylostomus | reverse complement strand
AAAGCTTCACTTTGCACAAGCCTTCCCAGTTGAATTATTACCCTGTGGGAGTTGAGCAGTATATAGGATTTTATGGCATTTCCAAAAATAACTGAGCAGAACTTCTGGAATATTAATCAGTCCATAATGTATACCAACTGTTTTCCATCAATCAACATTACCATAAACACATTAACTGTTATTTATCTCATTGTGTTCAGGATCTTGCTGCGTGCACAATGACAATGAGTTACTCAGTGCCTGGGAAGTAATTCGTGATATCCGGAGAATGGAACAGGCATGATAGCAGTGCATTATTTTACTGATTGAATGTTTTTGAAATTGCTTAAGTGCTACTCGTAGCCTATTCTGAGCACTGCCTGTCACGTGCTTTCCACAGACAATCTGAGATGATACAGATCCTTGTCATTGAAACTGCTGCACTTCTTTCTCTGTCCCTTCAAGCATCTAAAAAATTGAATCACAAACCACATCAATTGTAATTGCTAAGGAGATCCAAGCAGAAAGGGGGGGGGGAAATAAAACTAGATGAACCAAGCAGGAACCGCACAACTACCTGGGTAATTCTCTACTCATATACATCCTTATGAGATGAACGCCGACAACACAAGAAAATAGGAGCAGAAATAGGCCACAAGGCCGCTCAAGCTTGCTCTGCCATTCAAGATGAGCATGGCTGATCAATACTGGCCTCAATTCCTTTTTTGCACCAGTTTCCCATAACCCTCAGTTCCTTGGTCTTTCCATCTCCACTGCTGAACTAAACCTCAAGATCTAGCCACCACCACCCTCTGGGGCAGGGAATACCAGAGACTCACTACCCTTTGAGAGAAGAAATTTCTACCAAACTCACAAGGTTTAGATCAGCAGTTGTTCCACTGGACATGTCTTCTAGACCATCCAGTTAAATTTGCATTGAGGCCCAACTGATGTCATAGGTTCCTGATTTAATTTTAATTTCATCTGTCACATTGTCAACTTAGTTAATATGGTAAACATCAGGCTGAAGAACTTTAACTACTCCTATTCCTGCCAAAAGGATTCTGTATGAATTAAGAGCAGGAGTAGACCACTTGGTTCCCTGACCCTCCTCCACCATTCGATAAGGTCATAGCTGATCTTCTCGCAAATTCAACTGCATCCTCCTGCCTACCTCTGAAATTTTGACCCTCATGCTTATCAAGAATCCAGCTAACTCCATTATTCAAATATATTCAAAGACTCTGCTTCCACCACCATTTCAGGAAGAGGGCTCCAAAGACCCACACCCCTTTGAGAGAGATAAAAACCACTTGATTTTGTAATAAATGAGTAATCCCTTACTTTTAAACAGTCATCCCTAGCTCTAGATTCAGTACCTTGGTCTTGACAACCCCTGCAAATATAACAAGAGAATAAATGAATAAATGGTTATGAAAATAAATGTTACACATTGTATCAGCTGTACATGAAAGGGAAATAATATTTACCCATATATCTTGTATTGCAAAATTTATTTTCACATAAACTATGAAAACTGTGAAATGACTCATTGTAAGGGACTGAATTAATTAAGTCTGTGACAATGATGTTGCACTGCTTTTGCTTCAGGAAAAAAACCTGATTTTTCTTATCTGCAAATAAGTGAATAATGAACATTAAGAATGACAGCCTCATTAATCTAAAAATATTATTTTCTGTACAACATGGTAGAAACTGTATTTGTTTTCATTTATGAATGCCTGGAGGCATTGTTCAGTCACGTCATATTTTATTCAAAGGCATTGGAAAAAATACCTTTGTAAAAACAAACTACATTGAACCTTCATAAGTTAAAGACATGGGTTTAGTTGAAATAATAATGGCACTACACATTGTAATTTTGAGGATGTATTGTCCAAAGGAATAGAGGAAATTGACCAGGTAATATCCAAAGTATTAACCTTGCCTTAATGTTCAGTGCATGGAAACTGGATTGTATAGCACAGTTTTCATGGACTATGTGACTGAACATCAGTAAAACAAAATATAAAACAAAATCAGGGTATTACAATGAATTGGACAGAATCTATCATTTTCCTTGTGGGTGCTCCTTGTCACAGTTGTGCAGAAACAGACATTCATGTAGGTTGCGAGACCAGTTTTAAGAAGACCACCTTAAGCCGAGCAATGAGGTCTACAGCTGGGAACCTGTCTCAGGTTATGTTAGTTCTCTTTCACTAATGAATGGGAAACAGAAAGCTTCCTGTTCAAATCTGGAGTCAAACAAAGCTGCCCGTCTCCCTGTCTTCCTTGCTAACTTACCCTTTCTGCTGCTTTATGGTAAAAATGATGCAGACTAATTTGTCTCTGATTCAACTGCTGCACATAGTTGTTTCCTAAATACATTGATTAGGTGCTAGCACTCTGCCCGAGTCTTTTGATGGTTTCACTGTAAGCAGAACCTTCTGATATCAGTTATAATGTTAAATTATATTTGTTTTAACACACCCATTAACCATAAATTTAAAGTAGTATTCAGTATTTACTTTTTGGATAACAACTCAAAAAGCCACATGTTATTTGCTTCCATCCTACCCACCCACATCTCTCCATTCTTTACTTGAGCGAAATCAGAAGTCTTACTGTACCCTTAAAACTTTGAATCATTGTTTTGCCAATAATATTAAAGTTAACCTCACTTGAGGATGACAGGAGCTAATATTATTTGGGATCCCCAAGAGTGCAGTACTACCACCGTCATCTGTAAACTATTTTTTCTGACAAGAAGAATAATAACATTACGATATTAATGTTATATAGAGCACTGGTAACATGTAGATTGAATGCATACTTTAAATTGAATGGAAAACATGCCACACATTCCTTACAGTCAATTATTTGGTAACATGCCAAATGTATAATTTTGTGAGGTTCGAACTATCCACTTGCATGCAAAACATATACAGTCCCTCATGCCCTTTGTTCAGAATTGCATCACAAAAGATTCTACTAAAGATTAATGGTAGTACCTCATCTTAATAACTCCATTTAGTTACAAATGACTTTCTAGTATCTGAAAAATGTCTAGAAATGAATTTAAACATTCAAATGTATCTCACAGCAGTGGAAGAAGCAGTAAGATAGTAGTTCTAGTTCTTTGCTTAGTAATAATCATTTTGCAGATAAAGCAATTCTGCTTCACAGCTATATGTGCACCTTTTTGTGATACTAGTATGCTTTTGTTTCATCCTGGGATCGATTATGGAACTTTCACTTGGATGGATTTAACGTGGAATAATGAGTACAGATAGTTTCTGTAAACCAAGAGAATATGGGACATGATGCAGTAATCTTTAGCTGAGGATATAATTGTGTACCATTGACACAAGAAAGAAGCCTTGGAGACTAATCATCCTAAAATTAAGGATATATTCAAGCTTGCTTCTGGCAGTATTTATCATCAGATGGGATGCTTTGTGTCTGCTAACAAATTAAGTAAATGAAACAATTTTGTCTTAGTTATACAAGTATGAATCTAATTTGTGCACAAATTAGAGTTGCATGCAGGTGGCTCTAATTGCATCATTTAATATTATGTTGGACTTGTTCTCCACTGTCATTTAATGGAGCTATTTTGAATATGGGAATAAGTTAAGTCATCTCAAAGTTAAAATGAACACAGAAAGCTAGCACACAGGTGTAGCAGGTAAGTGGTAAGCCTAATGGAATGCTGGCTTTTATTTCAAGGAGATTGGAGTATAAAAGCAGAGATTTCTTTTTCTATAACTGTAAAAGGCAACATTGATGCTTCCTCTGGAGTACTGTGAACAGTTTTGGTCCCCTTTAATATACTGTATTATCATTTAACATATCACTGGATATATTATCATTGTAGGTAGTTCAGAGAAGGCTCACTAGGGTACAAGTATTCTGAGTATGAAGCAATTCTCTTATCAGGAAAGGTTTGAAATACAGAAGATTCTTACAGAATTTAACAGAGTAAATGTCAAGAGAAGATTTTCCCTTGTGGGAGAGTCCAGTTCAAAAGCTCTCAGAATGAGAGGGCTCCCGTTGTAGACTAAGATGAAGAATAATTTCTTCCTTCAAAGGATTGTGAGTCTTTGGAATACCTTGCCCCCAGAAGGTTGTGGAGGCTGAATTCTTGAATGTATTGAAAGCTAAGATAGATATCTTTATACTCAGTAAGGGAATCAAGGGTAATAGGGAGAGGGCAGAAAAATGGATTTCAGGAATGTTGGATCATTGATGGTCTTAGTGAATGCCAGTTCAGCCTTGAGGGGGTAAAAGGCCTACTCCTATTCCTATTTCTTCTGGTGTTATGCTCAGAGCTAATCAGAGCTATTCTTGGTTTCGTTGCTATTTCATTCCATGCTTTTTAATAAAATTTGGCTGATATGAAACCTTCAGTAGCTTGAAGAAATCTTTGGGGGGAAACAATTTCAAATGATCCAACTTTTCTTAAAAATTAGCAAATATTCCCTTAGCTATTGAGAAGTTAATTCATACTCAAAAATTGATTTTGTAAGTGAGATTTAATTCATGTTCACTATAGCTCATTAAGCTTAATTATGTACATTCTTGTTGAATCACATATCAATTTATTAGTATTATTATAAATAAAGATCCAACCTGTTTTTTCTTAAACAATGGAATAAACCCCAGTAATTGATTTTGCTTCAAAACTTCGCTGGAGAACATGCATCCCTGCATTGAATTTCTACTTAAAATTCAAAGGAAAAAGCGATGTATCAGTTAATTTATTGTTTGGATCAAGAGACTTCAAATTTTGAAGTGGAAGGATGAATTTGTGTCATGACATGATGTTAACATAACCTGATGTTATAAACACTACTTCTGGAGTTGGCACTTCTCTCCAGGTTTGTATCAAAACTTCACTGAGGTCTGGAGCTGACTCTCTGGTATCAACACCTTCCATGACCTCGATGATCGCAAATTAGACTGATGAGATCATAATTGGCAAGATTACTTTACCCTTTGCGGTCAGGTTACATCTTGGCAATTTTCCACTTTTTTTTGGTAGATGCCAGATATACTGGGAATGAAAGAATTTGGCTTGTGGCATGTCCAGTTCTCAGGCATAAGATGTTGTTTGGTCCCATAGCTTTTACTACATTCTTTGCACTCAGCTCTCATTTGCTATCACTTGAAGAGAATCAAATCGGCTGAAGTCTGACCTCTGCAATGATTGTCTTCAGGAAGAGCCTGAATATGACTACCTGGCTGTATGTGCATACAGGTTCATCAGCCTTGGATTTCACAGAGATGTTAGGCTCCCACATCACTGAAGATCAGAATACTCATGAAACTGAGTTTATTTGTCCACTATTTTTCATAAATGATTGGAGTAGGCCTGCAGAGCTTTGATAGATTCATTGATTGTATGATTGCTAACCTCTATGACATACTACTTCCAACGTTTAGCAAACATGTAGTCCTGTAACACTTAATTTTTATGGATGCCTGTTGCTACGTCTATCCTCTTTGTTGGACTATGGCATTCTCCTGGCCTACTGGGAATTTTACTTTGAGAATATGCAGGTCACAAGATAGAATGCAATTTTGTGCTGCTGTATCTCTACTGAACGGTGCTAACGCTAACAGAATGTAGATGGAATAGCATCTTCACTGGAATTTGATTTCAAATGAATTCTTCTTGCTCTCTCCCATTTGAGATCATTGCCTTCCATTGTTCTCTAAATTTCTTTCCACATACAAATTATCCCACCCATATTAATTCCCATCGACAGGGCAATTTCACATTGTTCATCCACTGTCTGACTACCAGGAAATCTCTGATCATTATAAACTAACTTATACTATCTTGGGAAACAAATTTGCAGAATATTCTATCATATAATAACATACTTCTATGTATATAAAAAGAATCACTGCTGTGGTTGAGTCTGTAAGCAAGATTTGTAGTGTTATCATATACTTACAGGCCTGCATCAGCTCTATAGCTGTAATGTTGCCTTTGTTTCTAAATATCACACTGCTGTTGCACATTCTTTGAGTTTCTAACTTAATTTGCCCATTTAAGACCTCAGTCATTAAGTATATTGAAATAAATTAGTCAGTGAATATCAACTCTACAAGCTAGCTGGAATGTCAACATGCAAACGATGAGACTCCCTGGCATCACCTGCTAACTTGGTTGCATAGAAAACGACTAGGTTTAGATGCTGTGAACTCCAGGTTATTTCCAGTATTCTATTCTTTAACTGGGAAGATGGAGAAGATTCCAATGCCTAGAAACTGGGTTTCATCTCTCTTGGTGTGCAGAAAAGGCTGCCATGGAGACAAGGGAAAATGAGATGGAATGGAGGACACTGCATTCACTTTTGTATCTATGCACCCATGATATGACTTTCTGACCCAATCAGCTCTGAGAATGGAGTCCAACAACTGAGACTGGCTGACAAGTGACTATAATTCATAATCCAAAAAACAGTGATCAGTGAAGGGAGCACCAGTGAATTTGTTAACATGGTGTAACCATTGAAAAACGAGGCTCTACGCTGAGCAACAATGAAACAATTGCAAACTCTTTAATTGCTGTCACAATACAGAACTCATTTCAAAGCGTTTCTGTGAGTAAACAGTAAAGGTGAGAGGTTGTACATAAAAGCTCTGACTTGTGCTGGCAGAAATCTTCCTTTGTATCTTCAAATTCTCTCAAAACTTCTGGCAGGTATCCAGTGGAGGAATCCTGCACTACACTACATGACCCATGTAATCATTAAGTATGTGTCTGAAGCTTGGGAAATGTCAACCCCACTGAAGTTTGAGGCCAGTTTCCCAATGGGCACTTTTTCAGCCAGAAGCAATCAGTAGCACAATCTACTCTGTATACAACCACTTTTATGCACAATTTATAATTAAGAAGTTTGTATTAAGGTACCACTTTTCGAGGCTGCAATTCCTCTTATGTCTGACTGATACTTGGCATAATTTTGTTCATTTCATTGCATCGGCAGCCTTACCGCAGAATAATATTAATTTGTGGATAATGCAGAATTTACAAATGGTCTGCACTTGTAAAACTCTTATGATATATACTCAAGAAATCATAATTTAAAATAGCTTAAACTCTACTCTTGAACCATACCACACACATTTCCTACACTGACATTGTTTATTTAACCAAGATTTTATGATAATGATCTAGGTGATCAATGCTTTTGTTCCTTACATATTGGAAAGTAATTCACACAATGTCTTATTTATTGAAATTTAAAACTGTAACAATTAGTATGAAACTGACTATTACAGATTGTGAAGATACAGAGAGCAGCTTTATCTCTTTCAGGAGAATTTGCGCAATAAATGGGATTTCAGATCAGGAGAATGGGATATGAAACCCTTGCCCCTCTCTCTTACTTCCCTCACACTCACTACATCCCACCAAAGAAATGTTTTTGAATCTATGGTTTTGCATAAATCCATGAGCTCAACTCTTATTGAATTCCTCTAAATTTTTTTGTACTTTCAAATTCTCTCAAAGCTTCTGGCAGGTAAATAAGAATGTGGTTTCTTGATTAAAGCTCAATGCTATAGTATGTTTGGATATATTATCCTGATTTTCAGCATCTCATTTCATGAAGGTGCTGAATGCTGATAGACAAAGTTCCACGAGGAGCTAAATGATGAGAGATTCAAATCTTTATTCATGTGTTTTTGAGCTTTAACTCATGTGTCAATACATTATTCAAACTTCAAGAGCTTCAAAACCCGTCAGTATCAGTATCCTCATGAGAGGTTCACAGACGTATATTCTCCTAAGAAGTCAGCATTTATTGGAAAGATTCTGACTCTCAGCAGATTGCCAGTGTGAAAAAAATATAACATAATCAACTTGCAGCATGATGTGAAGAAATGACTGTGACTGGGAAACTGTTCCTTTTTTTAAGCATTATTGCTATATTCAATGTCAGTAAATATCCTTTTTCTTTCGAGAATATAATAATAAATGTTGCCCTAAATAGTGGGATTTCTGGGGATTACAGCATTTCATAATATTTCAGGACAAAGCATAGCATTGAATTATAAACTATTCTACCTAAAAATATAACAAGTGGTGTTGTTCTAACATTTAAATAATCAATCCACACTGCAAGTTTACATTGACTAGCTAATCTATCACCTCAACATCTATGATAAGTGTGGGTGTGATTAAGGTGGGTTCAATTCCTGTTCCATTTATTTTATCTGACCCTTCTCCAACCCATCCATTTTCTTGAAAGCTAAGATTTAGCCCTAAGTCTTTGTATAAAGGTTTAAATGTTTGATGGATATAAATTTTCTTCCTAAACCAAAAAGGGAGCCTTTCTTTAAAAATCAGGAAAAAATACTTACAAGACCAAGAAGGTTACAGTACAGGGAAAGACCATTCACCTTATTGTATGCCAACTGACCTATTTGGCTTAGTCTTGCATTCCGGCTCTTGACGCACAGCTTGCAGGCTGCGACACTGAAATGCACCTCCAATGATGAAAATATTCAGATGTGGAAAGAAAAACAGAGCCAATGTTTCTTCAATCTTACAAGATTTTCTATTTTGATTTCAAATTTCCAAGCTCTGGGTTTTTTGATTGCCAATTCTCAAACAAGATTCTTTCATATGTGAGGTGGGTTTGTCATCCCCACCCCTCATTACCCACAGATCAATCTTCTTATACTTCTAATAGTTCCTCTAAATTTGTGCATACATTTAGATCTCATTGCCATGGGAAAGGGGTCATTCCAATTCATTCCATCCTAGTTGTACACAGCTCAATTAAATCTTACTTAAGCCTCAACTTACCCCACAGAAAACAAACTAATATATTCCAATCACAAGAGAGGATACAGAACTATACATAAAGCTCTACCTGTGGCCCAGTTAATCATTCACACAGTTCCATGATATTTTGCCTGAACTCACCTCCTATACCGTGGTTAATAAAGGATAGTTTCCCAAGTGAATGCTTCCAGAGATAAGAAACTTCAGTGCAAAGATAGAGTAGGGGATCTGCACAGAAGAAAAGAAGTTTAAGAGCATACTTAATAGAATTTAGTCAGATTTAAAGGGGACAAACAGCACAGAATGGTGGAAACCAAGGTCACGCCATCATCCTGAGGAGCGACCTCTTGGCGAAGACAAACAATAATAATGAAATTTGCCATTGCATTCAGTGCATAAGCATAACCCTTGGATTTCTGAGGCAAGGAATGTTTACAAGCAAGACATCAAATCCAGCAAGCTCATGGTCTACCAGGCTGCAGTGACCCCTGACATCCTGTATACTTCTGAATCATGGACAACCACAGAAGATACCTCAAAGCACCTAGGAGATGCACCAGTGTCTTCTCAATTTACTCAGGCAGGATAAGCAAACCAACGTCAGTGCTCTCTCCTACACCAACATCCCCAGCACTAAGACCCTAATTACATTCAGTGGGCACTGATGGGCAAACTACAACTTTTGCATGTCAGACATCAAATTCTGGAAACACACACTCTGTTCCCAACTCCATCACAGCAAGAGATTACAAGGTGAACAGAGGAAACAATTCAAGGATATTTTTAAAGCCAAATGGAAAATGGTAACATCTCTACTGACTTGTGGGAGTCCCTGAACTATGATATCCAGAATGGAAAAATACCATTAGGGAGGCATTGAGAACCTTGAGTCTCTTCACTTAGAGCAGACAGAAGCCCAGCAGAAACAGTGGAAGGAGCATACCACCTGCCCAACTACCCACTTGGTCCATCATGTACTCCTGCCCCACCTGTACCAGTCTACAGATCCCACACGGGCCCTATCAGACCTGTCATAAAACTAGACTGGAAACAAGTCATCCTGAATGCCGATGTCTAAAACATGATGGTAATCTATACTTCTATTTCAGTGTAGTAATGCCGAGCACACACCAATATCCAATGAGGGGTCAGCAGTGGAAAGGGTGAGAAGTTTCAAGTTCCTGGGCATCAGCATCTCAGAGGATCTATCTTGGGCCCAACACATTGATGCAATCATGAAGAAGGCAGGATCAAAAGAGGCTGCCAACTCCATCACGGGCACAACCCTCCCCGTCATTTAGGACATCTTCAAGAGACGTGGCATCTATCACTAAGGACCCTCACCATCCAGGACATGCCCTCTTCAAGTCACTACCATCAGGGTGGAGGTACAGGAGCCTGAAGATCCACACTCAATGATTCAGAAGCAGCTTCTCCCCCTCCACCATTCAGATTTCTAAATGGTCCATGAACACGACCTCATTATTTCTCTTTTGCACTATTTATTTATTTTTGTAGCTTATAGTAATTTTTATGCCTTTGTGACTTGCACTGTACTGCTGCTGCAAAATAACATATTTCGCGACATATTTTGGTGATCATAAACCTGACTATGATTCAGAAATTTAAATATTCAAACCATAATCCCATTCCCATCTCAATCCTACCTTGTAAACCTGTATGGCTTTCCACATACACTGTTTCCCTGACTCTGGTCTTTTGAGTTTTTTCTCTTCTTTCTCCTTCATTCTGCCACCGGCCCCAGCTCCTCCACTGTGTTTCTCCACCCCCTAACAACTGCCCGCTGTCCAGTTGGCAGCAGAATGTTTATCTGCCTTGCATCTCTTCTTTGAGACATTTTAATCTTCCAGATGATAGGTGGTGTGGTTGCATTTGGGAGGGGACTGCAAAATGAAATGTGGCAGGCAGTTATTGTAGCTTCATTGGAACTAATAGATAATTTCAGGATTTTGCAATTATTTTCACATAGCTTTTTTTCTTGTAGTGATTTATCACTTTCATTAAAAGAAATGAAGTGGTATTACTACTGTAATTTTGCAAATTATTAATATTGTTTCATTCTCCAAGAAACATTTTTAAATGTTCTGCAAAAGTAAGTATTTAAAAACTGCCAAAGGCGATGTGTGTTGACAGGTTTACACTGTTTAAAATTATAACCATTCATTAAGTTAAACATTCTTTTGCAAGTAATATAAATCATTCTATATTGGATATTTTTGTACTTTTTTATTCTTGCTTAGGATAAGATTTTCTAAAACTATTAAGTTAGGCCTGGATTTTTAAATTGACATTTAAATCAAACAAATTGCAGAAGAAATGCTCTGTAAAGCCGTGGATTCTTAATCCTCTGCTTTTAAATTAATAGTGAGTATAGAAAAGGACCCTTCAGAGTAGGTCATACTTTGGAGGTTCGAGTGTGTTTCTGTAAAATGTCAAACTCAGGTTTTGCTTAATAGATATTTTTAGTGATGTAATGGTAAATTTTGGAAGTCTGTCAGGGCAAAATAGAACATGATTAATGCTTTAATAAGTAGTGTTATACCACTTTATGATGTGGATCTGGTATGGTTTCCTGCGCAATGACAGGGCAGCAGGTGTGCAGATGTAATTTTTCCTAAAAAGTAAACTTATGTTTTTTAAGATGGGTTTCCTTAATCTTTAAAGTCTTGGCTATTTTTATTTGTAACAATTGCATACTATTCTTTCATGTATTGTACAGAAGTTAATTATATAGTTCCTTGCAATGAAAAGCAACACATTTTGTTCTCTGCACTTCATTCTGATGGTCAGTTTGGGTGTACTTCAACCTGGAGAACCATTTTAATCAGTAATATTAATGCAGTAGTCCTTAACATACCACTCGTAAATCAGCACCTGAAAATTCTCAGATTTACTCCATGGACCCTTAGTTATTTCCTGCATGACCATTTAAGAGACCTTTTTAATGTTGTCTGCTCAGTGAGTAACAA
>JARFYF010000112.1:21916924-21930842 GCA_030265395.1 Rhina ancylostomus | reverse complement strand
CACTGCACTTTCTTTGTAGCTGTGACACTTTACTCTGCATTCTGTATTGTTTTACCTGTACTACCTTAATGCACTGTAATGAATTGATCTGTATGAACAGTATGCAAGACAAGTTTTCACTGTACCTCAGTACAAGTGGCAATACTAAACCAATTCCAATCTTGGGGAATCGCCGTTGAATAGAAACTCAACTGGACCAGCAACATAAATACCGTGGCTACTAATGCAGGACAGAGTAGATTTCCTAGGTTTCCTACAGTGGAAGACACTTTCTGATGCCCAAGGCCTTTCTATCATCCACAAGACACAAATCAGGAGTGTGACAGAATACTCTCCATTTGCCTGGATAATTGCAACGTCAGCAACTCTCAAGAAACTCAACGCCATCTAGAACAAAGTAGTCTGCTTGATTGGCACCCCATCAACATTCATTCCTAAACATTCACTTAATGTATCACAGGTACATATGGACTGCTAGGTGCATCATCTACAAAAGTGCACTGCAGTCACTCATCCCAGGCTACTCGAATGGCACTTCTCAAACCTATGACCTCCATCAAGAAGACCAAGGACAGAAGTTGCACAGGAACACTACAACCTGAAGATTCCCCTTCATGTCTTAGAAATATATCCCATTATATCATTATTGCTGGGTGTAAATCTTGGCTCTCTCCCCAGCAGCACTGTGGGACTACTTTTACCAAGCAGAGATGAGATTCAAGAAGATGACCACTGTCACCTATTAAAGGGCATTTAGGGATGGACAATAAATACCAGCTCTACCAGTGGTGCCTAATTCCTGAAAGTGAATTTAATAAGTATGTAAATTGGGATAACGGATGAGTAAGAAAACAACACTGGGGGTCCCCGATGAAGAAATAGTAGTAGGTAATTTGCATGCAGGTAAGTAGGTTTTAAGAAAATATTCCCCACCACGTACCCTTTATTTCAAGCACAAACAGTGGGAGGGGAGAGGTTGGGGGCAGTGGTTGTTTCATACTTCCTCAAGTACAATGGACTACTGGGTAATAAATTTTAAATACTTTAAGATGATTAAAGGATTTAAAAGGGTCTCTACAAATAAACTATTCCCTCTATCAGGGTTTATGTAAAAGAGAGGCATAACTTGAAAATTAGAGCTAAATTATCTGAAGATAATGTCAGGAAACATTTCTTTATGCAAGGAAGAGAGAAAATCTGTACTATTCTCCCCAGTTGAAATTTCAGTTTTTTTTAAACCAGTGTATCTAAATGTTATAGAACCAAGGTATATGGATGGAGTTGCAGGGATCAGCCATAAACTTATTAAATGGTGGCACAGGGAATAAGGGAACTTGTGTTTCTAAGACTGATATCAGTATAGTAGATTTGCTTGGCCAAGAAGTTGCTTGGAGCCAGTGTGTTTTTATTTGTTCTTCTCACTCTTTATGGCTTTTGTTTAAATTTCTCAGTGACCTGCCCAATTTGCCTGGAGATACTGCCAGAGCTGCATTCTCCCCCAAATGGGACTAAAACATTGTTGACAGTGTCTCCTTTGATCTGGGCTGCTGACTGAAACAAATATAGCTAAAAAGGACAACTTTCTTCAGAAGAGAGGAATGAGACTAATTTGATTGTTTTCTTGCAAAGGACCATACCTGGATAATAGGATGAGTGGCTTACTCTGCTTTCTGCTTCTTTGAGCTGAAGAAAGTGAGCTTTCTGCTTACTTGGATCAGCAGGCAAAGGATGTTAATATTGGCCAAGATATTTGGTGGGCAGATTGCATACTTAAAAGCTCCCACCATAAACTATGGGACTGCAGATTGACCAAGAAATTTCAACTACATAAAGGAAGTAGAATGTTGTTAAAATGAATTGGAAATTGGCTAAATTTAGTAAAACAGGTAGTAAGCTTATTTGTCATTCAGATTCCATGGACAGATATAACCAGAAGGTTGGCTGTAATCAACATTTTAAGGATAACAAGTCACATAAATGAATCAGAAGTGTGATAGAAACAGTATTTTAAGCTTTTTGTTGGTGGTAGATTTACGGAAAGGTGAAGATAAAATTGAACCAATGGTTTGAGTATAGGTTTGTTTTAGACAGATAAGGAAAATAGCTGGCTAGCAAATGGTATGTAGTTTCAAGTAAATGTAAAAAGGGGAGGGTGACAAGACTCACTAATAAACTATATTCATCTGAAGGACACACCCTGGAGTAGAATGAAATGGCACTTTTGGACTGGTGTTTGATCCATCAACACAGCATTTCAGCAGCTGAAAAATAAAGCCATGGGTAGCTTTGAATTTAGCACTGGACAGCATGGTAATTTTGAATATTTATATTGAAGAACAAAGACTCATGGCATCTCATTGAATTATACAAAATTCTTGGTAAAATGTGCTTAAATGGCAGAAACTGGACTTAAGGAAATACAAATGATATTTTTTCCCTTAATTGCTGGAACATTGATCTGTCAATGCCATGAAGAAATAATGAATAAACCAGAAGTTGGTGACCAACAAAAGTATAAAATGTTGCAAATGGCCGCTGTAATTCAGATAAATGTTATGTATCGGAAGGTGAGTGGCAAGTGACTTCTAAAATTGCCTAAAATCAGCTTCCAATTAATAACATTCAAATAAACTTTTTACAAAATTGTGAAATATGTCTTGAAAAGTAATCCAATGCCTTGCATTTTTCTATCTAAATTCTACAAGAGAAAACCAAGAGAACCAAAAATATTAGTGAATGAGGACCCAATGACATGGATCAACAACTATGATGACAAATTTTCCTGCTAATTTAGTGAGGTGGTGGAGATGTTATCCAGGCTGTCTCATGAACAGTTGAACTTTACCATTTTTAAACAAAAATACAGCCACCTGACCAAGGAAGGCAAGGTAAGCATTCCTTGTGCTTCAATTCAGTACTTATTAAAAATTCAAAACTTGTCTTTTTTTTCCCTTTATATCCTTCTTCCAGTAACTAGAGAGTGTGAAATAGTTAGTTCGTTTCCTAGTTCCAAGTAATTTTCTTTTTGTTTTCTCCCGACAGGGCAAGCTGCTGCCTAAGACTCAAGAACCCAGGAAATGGAATCATGTTTAAAATGTTTCTTTGTATCTTGATTTTGTTGGTATTGTTGTTTTGGTTGTTAGTTATTACTGTGATTTAATTAATCACTTCATCAGAAATTGGTTGAAGTCTTGCTTTTTCCATTTAATACTCACCAGAGAAATTTTATATTTGAACTGATTGAGAAAAATTATTGCAGTACTTCAAAAACAAAAACAAAAACAAAATTAACCCCACTAAACAGTTTTACCAAATGTCTGTTGGTTCTTTGATTGCAGGGTTTGGTACAAAAATATTCTGTGGAATGTATATTTGCTAGGTTAACAAAATCCTGCATCTGATCCACTTTTCTGTTGTTTCTCTGATGAGAGTCTAGCTATTTTGTGTTTTTGTATCATTTTGCACTGTTTTTATTGTCTGCAGTGTTTTACTGAATAAAAGTTTGGTTGTTTAAGTTTCAATTTTGGCTGGCTCTTTTTTTTTGTGCACATGTCACTGAGGAGATTATTTCCAGTGAAATTGTTCTGGATTCCATTCTTGACCCATGTCAATTTTGTTGGTGAAACTTGGTTGCAGAGTAGTTATCCTGCACTTCCCAAGCTCTTTGGCCACTGCAGCTATGGCTTCGTCCAAAATAATACCCACAAAGGAGCATATACCTTGGGAAACTGATAAACCCACAAAAACTTATGGATCTCAGAGTCTGCTGTGGAGGAGTCTTTATGTTTGAAGAATACATATTATGCATTCCTGATCTGTTCAATTCAAGTCATCCCAGCTTCTTTGCTGATTACATCTGGTGCTTGCCTGAATGGAATCATATCCAATAAAAACTGAAGACTAGTATTGTCTAATAGCCACTGCCAAGGCTTTGCAGATGATAGACTGAAACTGCAGATCATCAATAAACATCTTGAACTCGGGGGCTGATAGCTTCTGCACTGAAGTGTGATCTGACAATACTTCAGAAGATTTCTATTCTACACTTTCTGCGTGGAGGAGTATAGTTAGTAGTGGGTTTAGCTCAGCTCCTGCTGCAGTGTCTCAATTAATATGCCTGCTGTTCTGTTCCTCTTTCATTCTGTCTTTAATGATAAAAAGAATTGAATCCCATGTAGAACAAAGCAGCACTGCTTTCATCCACATGAATAGATGGAGCTTTGGGTCCAAAAAATTGCCTTCCCTTACTATGAATAGTAAGATTGCTCATAGAAAAACTATGATTAAAGTTCCTTTCCAGACTTTTAGAATAAAACTCCACAGCTGTAATTTTTTTTTTTGCGCTCAGGATTAGAGTCACGTAAAGGCCATAAATCACATCCCTACCGCGCTATCCCCCTCATTATGTTTTAGCTTTAAGTGGCTGCAGCACAGTTAATGGTGTGTATATATCAAGCAAACTGGCAACAGGCATTTCAGGAAGGATGTATTAGAGGGACCACAGGAATTCATCAAAATGAAACCAGTGCTTAGTAAACTAGAATATGAAGACAGGTAAGAATAAACTTGGCTTTTATTCCTTTTGAAGTTTTGAGAAGCAGTAGATTGAAGTGTTTAACATGTGTTGTGCAATGAGTATGGAGGAACTATTACATCTGGTGGAGAAACTATGAACAAGAAATGCAATCTTAAAATTAGAGCTGGATCAATTGTTAATGAAACTAAGAAAAGTATTTCCTCCCACGAAGGAAGAGTGTAAATCTGTAACTCTCCTTGAAAAGGCTGTGGATGCTAGAATACAACTAGTAAACTACTGGAAAACAGATTTGAATGGTATGAAATAAGATGGATATAGAGCAAAGCCAGGCAAATGGAATGGAGATGTATATCAGTTATTATCATACAGAATGGCAGAACACACTCGAGAGGTTGCATAGCTTACCCCTGTTTGCAATGTTCATTTAAGAAGTAGTATTTGATTCTTACTGATTTTAACCTGGTTGGGTGATAAGATAAAAACAGAGAATGCCGGCAATACTCAGCAGGTCTGATTCAGGCTTCTGCTTCTGTGGGAAGAGAAACAGGTTCTCTCCCTCCCACAGAGACATTTCCCCCCTCCCTGCAGCTTAATAAGCTTCTTTTGTCTCCTACCCAATCCTGACAAAGGGACTTTATCTCTCTGTTTCTCTTCCCACAGATACGGCCTGAGTATTTCCAGTATCTTCTGTGTCAGTTATAAAGCATCTGCACTTTTCTTGATTTTCACAGGATAGTAATTTTAAACTTGAGTCAGGAAGGTCTACAATTCCTCATGGCGCACACAATAAATACATCTAACTACTCGGACCCAGAAAATGTGTAAAAATGTTCTTTTTAGCATTGTTCTTCCCAATAGCTTCCAAATAATCATAAACAGATATTGTTACAACTGAAGTGACAGTTTTGTAGCAGTAATTTCATTTGATGATTCATTAATTCTATTAATATGCCTGAACACAGCAGGAAAATCTCGGTCTTTAGTTTTGCTGAATATTGCCAAGAATCTGGGTATATGAGATGAATTCCCATGAAAAGTATACTCTCAGCATCAGATAAACAAAGTATTAATGTACAGGCCTCTCAGTAGCTTGGACCCAATGATTGTCATCACTTTCCATGAGCAGCAAATACTTATTTAAGTTGTACTCATTTAGCATTAAACAATTATCATTTAAAGATGTATACTATATATACATATAGACCAAATTGCATTTTATATTTCCAGATGTTGGCAAAGATCTGCTGAATATGTGTGAACGAAATATAATTGCAAACAAGCATATTTATGGGACAACAGGTAAGTTAAAGTTAATAAATCTTTGAAAGAAATATAGTCAAGTATTTTACAAGGTGCCATTCAAATGATTTGTATCTGAAATAGTAGACTTCTAAATAGTTAATATTTAAGTTAAAGGTTGTTCATAGGAGTCTGCATGTGAACTACAACTGTACCATCAGTATCATGTGACTTTATTAACATAAGGTATAAACTTTTAATCTAGTGTTTAAGCCCATGCCATGCTGAGTTCAATCTTCATGTTGAACCTTGCCTCTGGATTTATGCTGTACTCTGAGCATCCACATAAAATGAAAATTCTGCAGTTGGGGTAGAAAAGGAGCTAAGAATCACTTTCTATGTGTAACTATTGGCTTCATACCAAAAAAAAATTACTATGGTGTTACCTCACATCCTACAGATAATTTGAGCTATTGTTTCTGAAATTTTAAAACAAAATCACTTTGTGATACAGTAAGGACATCAAGGTATCTTTTGTGGATTGAAGTAGTTTTGAATGTGTTCCTTTTCCAAGTATAGTTTACATTGATGTATCTGCAAAATAGGAAAAAAATAATTACTTGTCTGATTGTTACCAGGATAAGGAAAAAACTGTATGTTCTGTTTAAGAAAAGGAAAGCATAGCAAGACCTTGACCATAATGTTCAATGTCTTCTTTTATCTTCTAAAGTCACAGAAGGAGGCCATTTGCCCCATTAGATCCATGTTCTTAGGGGAGCAATCCCATGAGTTCTATTCCCGCTATCCTTATTGCCCTGTAGGACTGCAACTTATTCTCTCTCGTGCTCATCAACTCCACTTTGATTCTTTTTGACGTTAACCTACATTAAGGGATAATTTACAGTAGTCATTTAATTTGCCAGCATGTCGTAGGATGTTGGAGGAGACTGGAGCACTTGAAGGAAACCTGTGCAGTAACAGAGAGGGCAGGCAAATTATAAACAAAGCAATGTAATCTTAAAATTAGAGATGGATTAATCATGTTTTCCCTCCACAAAATAATAGTGTAAATCTGAAATTCTCCCCCAAGGCCAGGATAAAACTATAGCTGTGAAGCAATAGCATTTACTATGAAGTTGAATGTGGTTGTTTTTTTTAACTTGATGAAACCAAATGTTGGAATAATTGGGATTACTAGGAAATAGTCAAATTGCAAAAGGCTATGAGGGACCCAAAAAGTATTATATTTAAATGTGGAAAATCAGAAGATATATGAAAGGTTAGGTTTTTTTTGAAAGAATGAATTGAATTATAGCCTATGGCTTGGTATGGGTTTAACCATATTATAGATGGAAATACTTTGGGTCCTTTTTATATGTGCAAAGAATTCCTTAGAACCTAAACCTTGAGCTATTGGCTCAAAAAAGATGAATGTTCCACCTCCATATATGAGAGGGAGAAGTTCAGAACTTCGGTTCAGCTCTCTGCCCCTGACAAGAGGACTTTGCTCCGTCGTTGGACTCCTCACAGACTGGACAGCTCAGTGACTGACTCTCGTGGAGTCTATCGGTGGAACATGAGCTTGTACAATTACGCTGGGAACCTGCTCACTCAACCCATACAGGTTAGACATGATGCAGGTTCAGCGATTCCATTTGTTTCGGAGGAATAGACTCATGGAAGAACAGGAAGTTCAGCATTTACATTTTTTATTTACTTGCGTAAATGATATAAATTTGTAAGTGTTTTAATTTATTTGATGAGTTAAAATCAATATTATGTTTGTTATTTTTTGAATGTTGGAGATATTTATAATCTTAGAAGCACATTAACAGTTGGCTCATCCTGGGAGCATAGCTTAACCAAATTTCGATAGTTATGCCCATTGGAAGGCCTCACCAACCAGGTTGGAAGCAACTTAACTGTGGAAGTTCTTGTTGCAATTCATTTAGTGGGCAGGCTGCTGCAAGGAAAATTTGAGCCAATTATTTTATTCTATATTTTCAGAACTTTATCAGTACTGTAGCTCTGTCCAAATACCAAATAATACTAATAAAGTATGAATATTGGAATATGGAGTCAGATCATAAAGGCTCTTGTATGCATCGTGGAAAAAATCCACAGGATGCTATAACAATAGTTATTGAAGAGGAATGTAAAAATAGTTTTAGAGGTAATAGATCTGCTGGAGATAACTAAATTAGTGAAGGAGGCTATAATAATTTCTGTGCCACTCAATTGTGGTCTAGCCATTTGTAGGTTGTAACATTGGAAGGAAAATTTTTTATGTTTTATCTCTTAATCTTGGGGCGTACTGGATGCAATGAAACACAATAAAAGCACCACAAAAATCATCTCAGTACTTGTATTCTTTTCTGCTTCTTTGCAATATAATATTGAATGTAAGCATGACTGAGAAAATGATAGTACTTTGAGGAAGGAATTAAGTGAATGGCCTAGAAATTGGACAATGCTTGTTCTATATTAAAAGCAAAAAAATAACCCCAATCAATCAAGATGACAGTGAAGAGCCAAATCCTCATTGATCTTATCACCTTGTTTTCCAGCATTTTAAACAGTGGTCAATCCAACAACCTATCCCAGACATTGTTCTGCTTATCTTGGTAGCTTTGATTAATTATTACAAGATAGAATATAATCAAATATAAGATTATGAATATATCCATAATTTTTGAAATTGGTTGAAGGGGTGCAAAAAGGGAGTTCCTTACAGTCAGTTTGCGCTCTGAAAGTAATAACAGCTTATTGTTAAATTTTCTAACTCAAAAAGTTTATGATTTTATTCCATTTTTGTCATTTTGACTGTAAAGTAATTTAATGTCACACTGAGACTCGCTATTCACAAGCAAATTGGAAACCAGAGCGTTGATGATAAAACATACTGACAAATCACTCTGACGTCTGTTTGAAGAACTACCCCACCAGATCCGCCAATTCCTTTCCCCGTTGTGCTCTGATGATGTTTCATGCAGACCACTGCCTCACTGATTTGCAATCAGGAGTGTTCTTTTGGATAAAGTGTTCTACACAGTATGTGTCATTGGGAATGCCTCAGCATGAAACCTAGCAAACAAACACTGACTTTGGTTGAAAATAAAAGAAAATACTGCAGTCGCTGGAAATCGGAAAAGAAATATAAAAATGCTGGAAACATGCAACAGGCCAGGCAAGTTCTGTGAAAAAAGGAACAGTTAGTGTTTCAAGTCAAAGATGAATGAAGACTGACCAATTTTACATAACTTCTGACGTAAGATCTTTGGCCAGAAACATTGAATCTGTTTCTCTTTCCATGGAACACTGCCTGACCAGCTAAGTGCTTCCAGCACTTTGTTTTTACACCAAGACCTTACTTGGCTGTTGGTGAAAAGCTGTCCCCCACCTCCCCACCCCACCAGTTCTTTAATATATAATCAACATAGTATAGTAGCCACACCTCACAACAGCTACACTGGAAGTGAAACAGTGCCTATCTTCTTAGTGGATGTGTCTTTGTCAGAAAAGTCTGGGATGAGATTCCAAGGCATTTATTGAAGTTCATCCCAAACAGCTGCATAACGCAGGAAGCTGTTCTGTACAAGAAGTCCCCATCAACTCAGTGAGAAAACACTCTGTGATATACCTGAAACTCACTGGTAATCCAGAGTAAGGTATTGTCCACAACCAAGCTCAGCAAACTGGCATGTTCTTAAGGTCCAGGACCACTTGCTAAGGGACTCATTGAAGCAGGGGATCTATGGGGGCCACAGATTTTCATCCTCCTGACATTGCTCACTATTTTGTTGAAATCTGTTAGAACCCCATTAACTATTTCCTTTAAGGTTGTAAATGAATGATAACTAGTGACATGTAGTGTTAATTAAGATGAATAACATCATTTGTTATGAAAATATTGACTTGAATGTTCTGTCACATCTGTTTTTTATATGAAAAAAGTATATTTTGGAATTGAAAAAAATCCATAACTAGAACTAAGAACTAACTATGATAAAGTACTATTTTTACAAATGTGGATCACTGTTATTCTTGAATTATTTTGCATCATAATGGAGTATTGCTTTGCAACAGTTCTGATTTATTTTAATGATGTGATCCCAAAGAACTGTATTTCATTGTATTCAATTAGCTTTAAACTATATACTGGAAATAATCAATTTAAAACAAAAGAATTCACCTTATTAGTGTTTGTGTATAGAGCAAAAGAATAAATTCCTTAATCTACAGAAGGGAGGGACATTTATAAACCTGAGTGTGATTGGGTGGTTTACATTAAGGTAAATTGAAGGAACTGTTAGTTAAAGAAATATATGTTAAAGAAATGGCACTTGGGTAATTTAACAGTAATTGCATAAGAGTATAATATTATGTATATTATTTATATTTTTCCTCATTGAAATATTTTGTGCTATGCGTTATATAACAGGAAGTGAAATAAAAGTAAGAGAACTAGACTGGCTGAAAAATGAATTATGCATGGGTAAGAGTTCTATTCAATTGGAGTTTTATATCATTATACATAGTGCAAATTTCTCTATAATGAATTAAAAATAATTTGTACCTTGAGCTTTTCCCTGCAGACCAGGACCCTCACCAGTGTTCATAGACTCAAGGCATTAGAGTTCAAGGCCTCAACTTACTTCACTCCATTTCTGTCGTCTTCTTTAGATCTATACGTCTGTTAGCATCCTCTCTTTTAACTTTTCTTTCAATTCACAAAGATCCCATTCTCCACAGCTCTATAACATAACCCCCTCCTTTGCCACTTCAGCTCATCTACTCCTGAAATCTTAAATACTTTGCACCTCCAATCAACTTTATTTCCATTCTTCATTCTCCGTACATCTCAGCCATTCCTAACCTCTGCTGCACGCATCCAATCCTCACCTGTTCTGCAGTTAACAATTTATGTCGTGGTTAATCTATGTAGGCTCTTACTCAATGCCTTAGACATAAAACCCCCATATTTAAATAGTTTCATGACCTTGCTTCTCTTTATCTAAGTGACATACAGCCCTGTAATTCTGTACCCACTAAGCTCTTTTTCTGATTTGAACTCCTTATGTGTCTTTATTCTGTAATCGCTCAGCTATTCACAGCTGTATCCTTTAACCATGAAGTCCTGCATTCTCTGAATTCTTCCCTAAACTTCTTGCCCTCTCCTACACGTTCCTTTGATCCTTTGTACCATAAAATCAACCTCACTGACCAAACCTCTCCTAATTATTCTTCTTCTGGCTCAATGTTCAATTTTCTCTTGTATCTTGAGATATTTTTTCATGATAATATACACTAAATGCAAGTTGTTGTTAAGGCATCTTCCTCTTTTTGCATGGTATGACTGGATTTCATTCCTTTACTTTCTGGAGTTCATTTCCAGCCCTCCAGCCTTGCTCTCTATTTGATTCAGAATATTTTTGGTTTGCCTACTAGTTCATGAAATCAAAAAGCATCATTTATATTAAACATAGAAATAATTTATATATTAATTATCAGTACACTAAAGATGCTGGTAATAATAGCCAGACTCTTTTTTGATTTTTCTTTTAATTATAGTTTTTTTCCAAAGCAAAATTGGATTCAGAATTATAAATATCATTTATTTTTGAAAGTAGGAGTTGCAAATACAACCTCTTAAGGTAATGTGATATGCTTTAAATAACCTTTTTACTGCAGATACTAAAAATCCTTACTGTTGGTCAGAAGAAGAAACAGCTCAGTTGTATGATCAGACACATGTGCTTCTTGCTGCTGATGGTAAGGGGGTCCTGTTATGTATAGTGCATTGAATCAAAATATCAATACTGCCAAACTATATTTATCTTTTAAGTATTTTATTGTCTTCTTGGAAACCTTGAAATACACCTTGAGGATGGTGGTTTTGTATGTGATAATTTCCTTTTGCATGTACCTGACATTTCACCCTGCTTTTAAAAGAAAATTGCAGCAACCTGTCTACTTTCTGAATGCAGTTAGTCAGCATACTAAGTATAATGAACTTCTGCTTTTGACAATAGTGCTACAGGAAAAAGGACCATGTACCAACCAGAGCCCTTGCTACTCTTTCTTTTAAGACAGTGTTATTCTTCTTACATAAGGGTAATGTTTCAGCACTTATCATGTATTTGACTAATTTAAATGAATTTAGGCCTTCCAGTCTGAAATTTCCTGACTATATCTCTCCATTTGCCCTCCTTTAATACTTTCTTAATAGGTCATGGAGTTAAACTCCAATGCCTCCAAAAAAAAATCATTTCTTCTACTTCTATGCTTCTCATACTTCTATAGAACATATAACTCCCTGAAAGTGACTACACAGGTTGATAGGGTGGTAAAGAAGGCACCTGGCATGCTTGCCTTAATTAGTCAAGGAATTGAGTTCAAGAGTCGGGAAGTCATGTTGCAGCTTTATAAAACTCTAGTTAAGCCACATCTGGAGTATTGCATTCAATTCTAGTCACCCCATTACAGGAAGAATGTGGAGGCTTTGGAGAGGGTGCAGAAGAAGTTTTCCAGGATACCACCTGGATTAAAGAGCATGTGCTGTAAGGAGAGGTTGGGCAAACTTGGATTGTTTTCTCCAGAGCAGTGGAGGCTGAGGAGAGATCTAATAGAGGTTTATAAGATTATGAGAAGCATAGAGAGAGTAGACAGCCAGTATCTTTTTCACAGGGTTGAAATGTCTAAGGACATGCATTTAAGGAGAGTGTGGATAAGTTCAAAGGAGATATGTGGGGCAAGTTTTATACACAGAGACTGGTGGATGCCTGGAATGCGCTGCCCGGGGTGGTGATGGAGGCACATACAATAGAGGCTTTCAAGAGGCTCTTAGATAGACACATGAATATGCAGGAAATGGAAGGGTATGGACACTGTGTTGGCAGAATGGATTAGTTTAGTTGGGCATTTGATCACTAATTTAATTAGTTTGGCACAATATCATGGGCCAAAGGGCCTGTTCCCGTGCAGTATTGTTTTATGTTCTATATTACCTGGCTCCATATAGTGCAGGCATCATATCAACAATGCAGTGTACTAATTATAATGATGATAGCATTCATCCATCACTAATCGTTTGTGCACTGGCTATGTATTACCACATGAAGTTAGCTACCACTGCTTGAGGCTAACTTCACATCCAATTGTGACTGACCTTGTTCCACAACTGAAACTAACTTGGGAAAATTAAAAATAACACAATGTAAGAGAGAGTTCAAAAATTTTTAGATGCAATGGAGGCCTAGGTGAAGGAGCAGAAATTGGGATGCCTTCCAGACACTTTAGCCATGAAGTCATACAACATGGGAACTGGACCTTTGACTCACAGAGTCCACGTCAGCCATCAAACACCCATTTATACTAATCCTACATTAATCCAACTTTATTCCCCACATTCCTGTTCGCTCACCTACACACTGTGGGCAATTTAGAATGGCCAGTTAACTTCAACTCACAAGTCTTTAGGATGTGAAAGGAAACTGGAGTACCTGAAGGAAACCCATGAGGTCACAGGGAGGGTGTGTAACCTCCACGCTGATGGGACCAGATGTCAGCACTGAACGCAGGTTGCTGGAGCTGTGAGGCAACAGCTCTACTAGTTGTGCCACTGTGTCATCAAGTTGTACCTAGAGCTCTCTACACTTTTATTCTATGCCCGGCTAATGAAGGCAAGTATCCTGCATGACTTCTACCTACCTTTGTTACCACTTTCAGGGATCTTCAGACAAGATCAAGATCAATACCAAGATCCTTTTGTTCCTCAAGGTTCCCTGGGCCCCACCATCCATGATGTATGTCCTACCCTTATTTGCAAAAGCAGTGGGTTCAGATAGTTGTGGAGGTCAATTTCCAGAGTTTACAAGCCTTTACAACCAGATTATAGTGTCACAAGATGTTCAGTGATCTCATACAAGTGGCCAAGGTTTGATAATGTACTTTCAAATATCCTGGCACTGGACTGCTAACCTCAGTCACTGGTAACTTCCATACATTCCATTACTCGCCTAACACTAATCTCTTTCAATCAGGACTCATAGCTAATTATTAGCATACTCCACACAACCTTCCCATACTTAGCAATATGCAAGCCTCACCCTCATATTTCATAGCTTGCACACTGTGTCAACT
>JARFYF010000112.1:21782619-21807579 GCA_030265395.1 Rhina ancylostomus | reverse complement strand
CTAAAGGTAGACCAATACTCTGGCAACTAGTGCCAGAGAAACACAGGTTCTTATGCTAGGCCCCTGATGGGCCTCAGATGTGCACAGTTGTCTAATCAGTCCAGCATAGAATCCATGTGCTGGACAACAAGGCATTAATGTAGCCAAATTGAGGGCCAGAACTCAGAACCATGACAGACCTGGGGTCAGTGTGGGTTGGAGACACGTTACTCTTCCTGCTCCTTTTGCAGAGACTTTATTTTAGTTGTATGTGAATCAAGCCCAGGGTTCTCCCTCTTTCTCTCACCCTGTGAGCCAGCGTCAGTGTGTGGACGCCGCCAGTTGATACTGGTTGGGAACATGGAACAGGCACACTGGAGACTGAGGTGAAATTTTTCATGTTCCCGGTGGAGCAGTCAGATTCATCCGCACGTAGGAGGATGAATCCAACAGGGGAATGGAGGCGGATGAAGGCTTCAGATTGTATTTAGACAACGATTAATGCAACATATCATTACCGCAGATAGTTTCAACAGCTGGAATCACCAGGCACGGCAGCAGTGAGGAGGACGTGAATTAAAGGAATGGCAGTGCAGATAGAAATTGTTTATGGGAGAAATAAATGCAGTTGATGACGTTCCGCTATACAAGAAGGTAGCATCGAGAAACAAAGGATGAACTGTACGGCGATGAACGGCATTCAAGGCGTTTATCCCCGCATACCAACTAGGTCTATGTATGGCATCTTCCTCAACCGGAGCCCAGTTAGTGAAGTCGTTCCGCTTTATTGACCGGCACACATAAGGAACAGTCCACCCACCAGATCTCCTTACCGGAGCCCGTGCCCACTGCTTCTCACCTGTATCTTGGTCGATTCGTTGGACAGGGACTTACTTGGAACAGCAAAAATCGCGAGGATTGGATAGTAGACAGGCTGAATAGTCACGAGTAAATAGTAGATCCGATAATCTGCTTCTATCCAAGCATCACGAAAAATATAGTGAGCAAGTGAGAAGAGATCCCTCCCAATTTCTGTGACATCCCCCTCTCCTGTTTCCCGATTCCGACCCATCCCAGTAACACCTCACTCTCCGGGTCCCAATCGGTGACCAGAACTTCACACTCTACTATTTATAGATTCCATCCGTTCAGGTAACATCCCACTTTATGGTTTGCAGCTTCCCAAGTATCTACTTCCACTGTGTAGCTGCTGCTTTCTCTCAGTGACGGAAGGGCTGTTCTCACTGACCATGTGAGACTTCATCAAAAGGAAGAGATTTTAAAAGCAGCGGGGAAATCCCCGTTGAGACAATGGGGCTCCGTGCAGCCGGTACGTTAATTAACTCACTGAACAAACATTTACGGTTAACCCTTTTGCATCCGGACGGCTGGAGCAACACGTCAAATGAACGTGTGATTTGGGTGATGATATCCGTTATTTATATTCTCCTGCCCCAGAAATTCTTTCTTCTTTTCCCTCCCATCGGGTACAAGATACAAAAGCCTGAAATACGTGCCACCAGGCTCAAGTACAGCCTCTATCCCGCTGTTAGAAAACTATTGAATGGTTTCCACGGACGGTTGGATGGACTCTCCACCTAAGAATCTACCTCCTTATGAAAGTCAAATTCTCTGTCTTCCTGCAGTGCTCTTTTTCTGTAAATGTCACACTTTATGCTGCATTCAGTTATTGTTTCACCTTTGACAACCTCAAAGCTCTGTTGTAATGAATTGACCTGAATGAACGGTGTTCAAGACAAGTTTTCAAGTTTTTTTTTCTCTGCACCTTGGTACTTGTGACCATAATGAACCAAATTAACACTGCTCAGTGAGATGGACCAATAGGGTCAGGGAGCTATCTGATGACCAATGGTGTCCGGGCGTGTGATCCGGAATTCTGTGCACTTTAAGCAGTTCCCTCAAAGTGAAAGATCCAGATCAATCATTTCTGTGGATTAGAGGATGGAGAGTGGATCTCGGGAATTTTGAGTCAATTAATCTGAGGTCACTGCGCGTGGGATTACTGAAATGAATGGCTCAGACTCTGGTGACAGACACTTTGGAAATTATGCGAGGTCATTTTTTAAAAATTTATGCAATGGATTTGGGACCAAATCTGTGCAAATAGCAGACCCATCATATCCCGTTTTAAAGCCCTTCGACTAACCTTATAACATCTTGTTTATCACGCGCCCAGATGGGAAAAAAGATTTTTTCAGATCACCTCGCAGGGAAAACACGCCCAGCCCATCCAAGCTCGCGCCATAACCTCCGATACAGGCAAAATCCCAACGATTCTCCTCTGCTCTCTTCCCAGCAGAATCAATTCCCTCCTTTACTGTGGTGACTCAAATTACACAGACTGTTATGAATGCGGATGGCACCTTAACGTTCCATCTTATATTCCATGTCCAGACCCAGGAAGCCTGGCATACGGCATGCCTTACCCATCAACCTCTGCAGCCACTTCAGGGAGGTCTGCACTTGCACCCTCAGGTCCCCATATACGTTAACACTGTTAAGGGTCTTGCTATTCATAGCGTATTGTCTCTTTACATTTGATCTCCCGAAGTGATATACCTCACATTTTCAGGATTAAACTCCTTCAACCACTTCTCCGGCCATCTCTTCAAGAGATCGATATCCCGCTGTATCTGTTGGCAATCCTTAACACGATCCACAACAACACTAATCTTTGTACTGTCTGCGAACTTACAAACTTGCCAATCCACATATTCATCCAGGGTGCTTTGATATCTCATAAGCAGCATCGGTTCTTCTCCGGGTCCCTGTGGAACACTAGTTGGAAAGCCCGTCCAGCCAGAATAAGTCCCATCGACCACTACCATCTGACATCTGTGGGAAAGCCAATTCTGAATCAAAACGGTAAGGACACCGTGAATCGCAGGCATCGTTAACTTCTTGATGAGTCGACAATGAGGGACCTTCGAAAACGGAAGATAACATCCACATCCCCACATTCATCCAGCAACTTCATCACCTATTACCAGTACTCAAACAACTTCGGAGACTTGTCTTGCCCCGCACAACGCCACCCTGTCTGACCCCAATTAAGCCACGATTTCATAGATGCTCATGAATTCCATGCCTACATATCCTCTTGAATCACTACCCTACCACTTACGTGAGACGCACCGGTCTTTTGTTTCCCGGAATATCCCTATTTCATTTCTTGACTGACGGAACAACATTAACAGCTCTCCATTCCAAGTGTCATAGGCAGGTGTGGACCCGAAGGTCTTGATCAATGCCTCTTCAATCTCATCTCTCGTTTCTTATCTCTCTCTCCATTACACGGGGTTTATCTCATCAGGGTCTGGGAACATATTTACTCCAGCATTTGATATTTTCAGCCTCGGATAAAGACTGACTCTCTGGATTATATATGCTTCTCCGAACTTGATACATTTCTGTCAGATCGCCCTTCAGCCTCCCAAACGCCAGGGGAAAGAACCCAAGTTTATCCGCCCTCCACGTCGCCAGTACTCTCCAATATAGTTAACAACTTGGCCAACATCTTCTGCACCATCTCTAAAGTTGCCACATCGATCGTATGGTATGACCACCAGAACTGCACACTATCTCTAAATGCGACAAAACTGATGTCTTAAAAAGCAGCAACATGAATTTCCAACATTTTTACTCACTGCCCCGTCTCCTTTAGCACCCTATCTGCTTGCATGGCAATTTACAAGAAGCTAAACTCTTGAACCCTAATATCCCTCTGTACATTAGGGCTTTTAATGTTCTGGCCATTAACTGTGTACTGTCCCCTTGCACATGAGCTCCCAAAGTGCAACACCTCACACTTCCCCGGATTAAACCTCATCTGCAATTTATCCACCATAAGCAACTGATCTGTATCCCTCTGTATTCTTTTGCATCCAACTACACTGCCCACAACGCCACCAATCACTGTGTCATGGGCACAATTTATATCCCACCAATCTACTTTTTCATCCGAGTCCTTCAGATGGGTCAAAAAGAACAGAGCACCGTCCACTCATCCCAGAGGGATGGTGGGAAGAGACAGGGAGGCAGAAAGAGACTGAGGGAGGAGCGGAGATGAGATGAACGAAATGCAGAAGTCATAGAGTCACAGAATAATACAGCATAGAAACAGGCGATTCGGCCCAATTGTTCCATCCCGATCACAGCACCCTGCCTGCTGGTACCAGTTGTCCGCGTTCGCCCCATAACCCTGCAAACCGTTCCCGAATCCAAATATCTTTTCAGTGTTGCAATTGTACCCGCCTCAACAATTTCCTCTGGCAGCTTATTCCAGGTACTCACTGTGTAAAGAGGTCAACCCTCAGGTCTCTTTCAAATCTCTGCCCTTTTATTTTGTTTCTGTGCCCTCTAGTTTTATACTCCCCAACCCTGGGAGAAATGTTTATGACCGCCCACCTTATCCATACCACCCCGTGATTTTATCAACTTCGGTGAATCGCCACTCATTCCCCTGCGCTCTAGGGAATAAAGAGCCGGCGTGGCCAACCTCTCCTTGTGACACAGTCCCTCTAGTCCAGGCAGCGTCCTCGTAAATCTCGTCTGCACCATGGCCAGTTTGACAGTGTTTTTTTTCCTATAACAGTGTGACGACCACTGTACACCACGCTCCAATACGACGTCACCAACGACTTATATAACTGGAACATAACGTTCCTGTTCTGAACTCGATGCTCTGACTGAGAAAGGTCAGCAAGCTAATCGTCTTCTTCATCAGCCTGTCTACTTGCGCAGCCGATTTCAGCGAACTGTACACTTGTATTCCCAGATTGCTCTGTTTCACAACGTTCGATCGGGCCCTGCCATTCAATGTTTTAAGTCATATACTGGTTTCACTGTCCAAAATAATCTCCTCGCACTTATCTAAGTTGAAATCCATTTGCTGTTCCTCAGCACATCTCCCTAACTGAGCAAGACCCCTTTGCAAATCATTGTAACCTGCTTCACTGTCAGCAAGATACCTGAATTAAGTATGATCAGCAAAGTTGTTAATTGTGCCTTGTACATTCACATCCAAATCATTCAGATACTCATCGACTGACAGAGGTCCAATACAGACCCCCGGGGGCTTCCCACTCATCACAGATCTCCGTTCGAAGAATTCAACTTCAACAATCGCTCTCAACTTCTTATCACCGAGCTAATTGTGGATCCATCTCGGTAGATGTCGCTGCATCCCATGCGACCTAACCTTCCAGATAAACCTGCCATGCGGGACCTTGTCAGCGGCCTTAATCAAGTCCATATCGACATCATCCACTGCGCTACCTTCCTCTATCCCCTTGGTTGCCTCTTCGACAATGTCCAGAAGATTTATCAGACGTGACCTCCAACGGAAAACTCCGTATTCACTGTTCCTGATCAGTCTTTGACTATCCAAGTGATGTAGATCTTGTTCCTCAGAATTCCCACCAGTAACTCCCCTACATCTGAATTCATGCTCACTGGCCTGTAGATCCCTGGCTTGACCTTACGAAACCTCTTAAACAATGGAATAATTTTGGCCACCCGCCAGTATTTTGAAACTTCGCAATTGGCGAACGACGAAGTAAGGGCGTCTGCAATTTCTTCCCTGGCCTACCAAACGGTCCGCTTGTGCACTTGGTCAGGCACTTGGGATTTTCACACGCCAATGTGCTTTAAAACTGCAAATACCTCATTCGTTTTCATCTGGGCATGACCCAAGACCTGACTACTTATTACACTCATTTCTCTGACATCCCTAATATTACCGGTTATAACACGAAGGAGAAACAGATATTAAACATCTCAGCCATATCCCGTATCTCCACATATAGGTGGCACTGTGGGTGTTTCAGGAGACTGGTCTCTCTCGACATACTTGCATTGTTAATGAAACTGAAGATCCTCTTGGGATTATCTTTAACCCTGCCTGCAAATCCATCTCATACCCTCTTTTTAGTTTCCTTATTTCCCTCTTCAGACCGGTCTTTAAATGTTAATATTCGGCGAGGGATTCATTTGGACCCAGCTGGGTAAAAGCGACGAACGCTTCCTTCTTTTTCCTGAGCAGATCCTCGATATTTCTCTCAGCCAGGGTCCCCTGAACTTGGTACATCTCCTCTTCAACCTTCAGGGAGCATACTACCCCTGGACCCTTGATAGGATCCTTTTGAAAGCTTCGTACTTGCCAAATGTTCCTTTTCCTTCAACTCGAGTCGCCAAGTCGATCCCAGCGAGATCCTACCTAATTCCCTTAAAGTTTGCCCTGCTCCTCTTCAGGACATTAGGCAGTGATTAGGATATGTCGGTCGTTTCAAAATTCGAATAGTTGAAGGGAACTCGTTTTCTCCTGAGCCTGGTGGTGTGGGAGTTCAGGATTCTGCACCTCCTGACTGATGATATCTGCTAGAAGATGGTATGGCATGGAGGGCGGGTAGATATTGAATGACGGCCGGTGTTTTCTTGAGGCAACGCCCCCTGTAGATAGCACCGATGGTGGGGAGGGATATGCCCGTGATGTATTGTGCAGAGTCCACCACTCTCTGCAGCTTCTTTCGTTCTTGCGCATGCGAATTGCCATCCCAGACGGTGATGCAACCGGTCAGAACACTTCAAATGGGACATCTGCAGAAGATTTTTCAGAGCGTTCGGTGTTAAGCCGAACATCCTTAACCTTCTAAGAACGTATAGACGCTGACACGCCTTCCTTGTGATTCCATCGGCGTGCTGGCAAAGGACAGGTCGTTCGAGATGATAACGCCCAGAGCTTTAAAACTGATGACCCTCTCCACTGTGGAAGATAAGACAAGTTTGTTCCAGACCTGAGCTTTTGACCCTGTATCTCTCCCCACAGATGCTGCCCGACTGGGTCGTCTGCAACACAGTGGTGCGAACATCGAAATTTACAATTTTATGTCACCATCCCCTCCGATGGGGTTCTGTTGCCTTTTTCCCTCAGTTTTCCACGACTTTCTCTCCGAGACCGCAGGAAACTGGCAACAC
The DNA here is from genome assembly GCA_030265395.1 of Rhina ancylostomus. Classification (NCBI taxonomy): domain Eukaryota; kingdom Metazoa; phylum Chordata; class Chondrichthyes; order Rhinopristiformes; family Rhinidae; genus Rhina; species Rhina ancylostomus. The sequence goes on along the minus strand of JARFYF010000112.1, from coordinate 21,800,604 downwards.
AGCTCAGCACATCATGGAAAGCAGCATTCCCTCCACGGCCTCTGTCTGCCCTTCCCGCTGCCTCGGTAAAGTTTCCAACATAATCAAAGACTCCAGCCCCTCCGGAAATTCTCTCTTCTCCCCCCTACCGTCGGGCAAAATATACAAAAGCCTGAGAACACGCACGACCAGACTCAGGGATAGTTTCCAACCCGCTGTGACAAAAGTCCGGACCAAGCCTTTCATTCGTTAAAGATGAACTCTATATTTCATAATCTACCTCGTCCTTTTCCTTACAGTTTATTTTCTGCCCGCACTGCACCGACCTTGGAAAATTGACACTTTAATCTGCATTCATCTTTTACCTTCGTGCATACTCTCAATGAATTATGTATGGGATGATCAATCTGGATGGCAGGCAAATCAAAAGCTGTTTGCTGCATCCCGTAAAATGTGACAATAACAATTATCAATAATAAATCGATGACAAATCAGGAAAGAGGCTAAAAAGCAGCACCACATGGGAAGTGATGCCTTGATTACTTCCAGTGCCACGTTCCAGTGAGGGCAGAAACAGAAAGATGGTCCAGATGAAGGTATGGCGGAGGAGCCGGTGCATGGAGCAGGGATGCAGATTCATGGAACATTGGATCTCTTCTGGGACAGATGTATTGATATTGGTATTGGTTTATTATTGTCACTTGTACCGAGGTACAGTCAAAAGCGTGTCTGACAAACTGATCGTACAGGTCAATTCATTACACAGTGCAATTATATTGAATTAGTACAGAGTGCATTGATGTAGTACATGTAAAAAAAGTACAGTATTAAAATCACAGCTACAGAGAAAGTGCAGGGCAATCAGTTCCAAAGTCACAACAAATTAGATCGAGAGGTCATAGCCCATTTCATTGAATAAGGGAACCGTTCAATAGTCTTATCACAGTGGGTTAGAAGCTGTCCTTAAGTCTGGTGGTACGTGCCCTCAGGCTCCTGCCTCTTCCACCCGATGGAAGAGGAGAGAATAGAGAATGTCCCGGGTGGGTGTGATTTTTGATTCTGCTGGCTGCTTCACCAAGACAGCAAGAGGTAAAGACAGAGTCTTTACTGACAGAGGCTGGTGTCCGTGATGCGTTGGGCTGTGTCAACAACTCTCTGCAGCTTTTTTCAGTCCTGCGCAGAGCAGTTGTCGTGGCAACCGTGATATATCCAGATCGGATGCCTTCTATGGTGCATTGGTAAAAGTTGTGAGAGTCAAAGGGGACAAACCAAACTTCTTTAGCTTCCTGAGGAAGTAGAGGGGCTGGTGAGCTTCCTTGCCCGTGGAATCTACGTGATTTGACCAGGACAGTCTGTTGGTGATGTTCACTCCCAGGACTTGAAGCCGTCAACCCTCTCGACCTCAGCACCATTGATGTAGACAGAGGCATGTACACCACACCCTTTCCTGAAGTCAATGACGAGCTTTTTAGTTTTGTTCAGATTGAGGGAAAGGGTGTTGTCATAACACCATTCCATTAAGCTCTCTATCTCCTTCCCGTACTCCGACTCATCGCTGTTTCAGATACTGTCGAAAAAGGTGGCATCATCTGCAAACTTGCGACCTCTACAAAATTAAAAGTCGAGTTTATTTTCTTATGCACAAGTGCATGAATGTACAGCAGCCATGAAATACTGACTTGCAGCAGCGGCGCAGCCACGCAGAGCCACAGAGCAATACTGCATGGATACAGGACCGTCTGCCAAACGAGTCCATGCCGACGACGTTGACAACCCATCTATTCCCAATGACTTGCATCATGTGAGCAGCATTCACAAGGAGCACGTAAATTAAACACAAATTATACACAACTATACACAAGAGGAACAGGTTGCACCTGAACTGAAGGGGGAAACCTTATCATGGGAGGGAGATTTGCTGGTGCTGCTGGGTGATGTTTAAACTAAATCGGCAGAGGGATCGGAAGCTGAGAAGGAGGCAGTCCGATGAGAGTTTGGCGGTAAATCCTGCGGTCAGGAGAGCATGTTTATCCACAGGACAGGAGCAGGGCAGAGAAGAGAGCAGATAACTGATTTGGTTCAATGAAAGAGGTCCAACGGGCCAGGCGGACGAAATTAGCACGGGTGTTGGCTCTGGAGACTGGGATATTATCGCCATAACGGAAGTACGGCTGAAGAAGGGCAAGACTGGCAGCTGAATGTTCCAGGATATGGGAATTACAGGTGGGACAGAGGTTAAGGTCGGACAGAAGGGGGAAATAGGTGATTTTGTAGATGCTGGAAGCTGGGAACACACGCACGCAAATTGCTGGAGGAACTCAGCAAGTCACCCGACATCTATGGTTGGAAATAGGCAGTCGACGTGCGGGTCGAGACCTTTTATCAGTACTGGAGGTGTAGGTGGCATCCTACTGGAGGACGTGGAAGGGGCGGGGAATGATGTGTTGGATGCGGAGGTTAATGGTGTATTTTGTGAGGACAGGAGGAACCCTTTCCATTTCATGTCGGGGCTGGAGAGTATTGCGTGAGGGAATACCTGCTGAAAATGAAGGGGATACAGGAGAGGGCTCTATTGACGATGGTGGAAGGAATACCCCTTTTGATGAACAAAGTAGACAGCTCTGATATCCTGGAATGGACAGCCTCTTCATGAGAACCGATGCGGAGGAACTGGGAGAAGAGATCAGCATCCTTGTAAGTGACTGGGTGGGAAGAGGAGTTGTCAAGGTACCTGTGGGAATTAGATGGTTTGTAAGCGTTGTTTTCAGTTAATTCCCGGAGATGGAGCTACTGAGATCCAGAAAGGGGCGAGACGTGTCGGAGATGGAGTCCGGCTCCGAACATGGCCGCCTCCAGGCTGAGATCTCTCACATCGCCAATTGGCATCGAGCTGGACCCACCGTCTTCTGCTTAATGGGGACATCGAGGCAGTTGGCGGGAACCGGAATAGATTTTCCTGACAGCTAGTGGGCCATTGAGGTAGTGAGTCAGTTTTAACTTTGGTACGAAAAACATAGAATGAACTAGAACTGGTAAACTTTGCACCGATCCCATTACCTGCAAAAGACGGTTAGATATGATCGCACTGGAGGCGATGTAAAAAGGGTTGACCTATGGAGTCACTGGAAAAGGTGCAGAGAGGATTGGGGGTGTGCATATACTGGAGAGGGTGCAGGGAATATTCCTGGTGATATTGCACTAGGGACTGTGCAGAGATTATTCGTGGTATGATCGCACTGGGACTGCAGAGATTATTCGTGGTGTGATTGCACTGGAGAGTGTACAAAGATTATTCGTGGTGTGATTGCACTGGGGAGGATGCAGAGCAGATGGAACATAACTTCGAGAAGTGTATTCTTGGCTGAGGATCTGGTGCAGGGGGCAGTGATTTGTATTCTTAGTCCACTGTAATTCCTTTGGGTTCGAGGCGACTCCTGCAAGAGGGAGAGGTTGCACTGAACCAGAGAGGGACCAATATCCTTGCAGGGAAATTTGCCAGTGCAACATGGAAGGATGCAACCAGATTCGCAGTGGGTTGGATTCCGAGCAGGACCATGTCTTGGGATAAAACCAGCGAGAGCAAACCTAGATGTCAGGAATACTCAGATAAACTGAATTCATTCCGGTGATTGAGGTACAACAGGTAAGGCGGGCGATCTCAGAGCATGGATTGGCTTTGTGAACTGAGATGGTCTCGATAGAAAAGAAACACGGCCGAGAGAAGGACAGGACTGGAAGTTTCAGGATGAAGACGCAAAGGAACAGGTAACCGTGAAGGGCAGGAGCCTTTTAGAGAAGGGAGGACGAAACTCAGAGATTGCATTCTCGGGGGATGGTCCAGTAAGGCCACATGGGTAGAACATAGAAACAAGAAGGGGAGGGTCGTTCCAGTGGTGCTTACCAGGTTTACCCTTCACATTAACAGGAATATGCTGCTCCCGGACACCTGATATCACACTTCGAAAAGCCGCCCACTTTCAATTCCTTCCTTTCGATTCAAACAGGTTCGCCCAATCATATTCTGAGGATACTATCTAATTCCTCCAAAATTAGATCTGTTAGGACTAGGGAATGTTGGGAAAATTAAAACCTCTCGTCAATACAATCATATTATTCTTGCAACAGTGAAGTCTCATGGGATCCAGGGAGTGCAGATGAGGTATTTTCTATTGCAATTGCAAAGAAGGAACACGAGCGGCTCTGCTTCGATTGGAATTTAAGGAGATTCGGTATGTCATCGAAGGGTCCCGTAAATTTCTACAGATGAACGGTGGAGAGTCTTCTAACAATTTGCTGGTATGGAGTCTACAATGCACAGGATTGAAAGCGGGTTCAGACGCTTGTCGAGTCAGCCAGCTGCATCACGAAAAAAAAATCACCCCACCATCGAGGACATCTTCAAGAGGCGGTGCCTCAGGAATGTCGCATCCATCACTGGGACACTCACCAAGGAGTATGAAGACCCGCACTCAACGATCTAGCAAAGGCTTCTTCCCCTAACCCCAACCCAAATTCAACAGAAAATTAAAGACATTCCAGAGGAGCTCAGATGGTGTACGCACTTCAACCAGAAACAATTTGAATACATGACAGGGACACGATCCCGGGTGCGAAAGTTAGAAACATATAAACATAGAAAAGCTACAGCAACATTCAGGCCCTTCGGCCCACAAAGCTGGGCCGAACATGTCGCTACCCTAGAAATTACTGGACTCACCAATATCCCTCTATTTTACTCAACTCCATGTAACTAAGAGAATCTTAAAAGACCCTATCGTATCCGCCTCGACCACGGTCGTGAGCAGCCCATTCCACCCATTCACCACTCTCTGAGTAAAGAACTTACACCTGACATCTCCTATCTACCTACCCCTCAGCACCATAATCCTCTGTCCTCTCGTGGCCACTATTTCAGCCCTGGGGAAAAGCCTCGGACTATCTCCTCGATCAATACCACTCATCATCTTATATACCTCTATGAGGTCCCCTCTCATCCTTCGACTCTCCAAAGAAAAAAGGCCGAGTTCTCTCAACCTGCTTTCACAAGGCATGCTCCGCATTCCAGAAAACATCCTTGTAAACCTCCTCCGCACCCTCTCTATGACCTCCCCATCTTTCCTGTAGTGAGGCGACCAGAACTGAGCACAATACTTCAGGTGGGGTCTGACCAGGGACCTATACAGCTGCAGCAATACCTCCCGGCTTCTAAATTCAATTCCCCGACTGATGAAGGACAATACACCATCTGCCTTCTTAACCACAGAGTCAACCTGCGCAGCCACCTTGAGCGTCCTATGGACTCGGACCCCAAGATCCCTCTGATCCTCCACACTGCCTAGAGTCCTACCATTAATACTATATTCTGCCATCATATTCAACCTACCAAAATGAACCACTTCACACTTATCTGGGTTGAACTGCATCTGCCACTTCTGAGCCCAACTCTGCATCCCATCTATGCCCCTCTGGAACCTCTGACAACCATCAAAACTATCCACAACACCCCCAACCTTTGTGTCATCCGCAAATGACACACCCCTCTACCTCCTCATCCAGGTCATTTTAAGAACCACAAAGTGTAAGTGTCCCAATACAGACCTCTGAGGGACACCATTAGTCACCGATCTCCACTCAGAATACGACACTTTAACAACCTCTTTCTGCCTTCTGTGGGCCAGCCAATTCTGGATCCACACTGCAATGTCCCCTTGGATCCCATGTCTCCTCACCTTCTCCATAAGCTTCGCATGGGGCACCTTATCAAATGCCTTACGGAAATCCATGTACACTACATCCACCGCCCTCCCTTCATCTATGTGCTTAGTCACATACTCAAAAAATTCGATCAGGCTCGTGACACAGGACCTACCCTTGACAAGGCCATGCTGAATATTCCAAATCATACTATACCTCTCCAAATATTCATAAATCCTGCCTCTCAGGATCTTCTCCATCAGCTTACCAATTACTGAGTGAGCTTACCAACTACTGACCGGTCTATAATTCCCTGGGATATCTCTACTCCCCTTCATGAATAAAGGAAACACATCCGCATCCCTCCAATCCTCCGCAACCACACCCGTTTCCATCGATGATGCAAAGATCATCGTCAGAGGCTCCCCAATATCCTCCCTCACTTCTCATAGCAACCTGGGGTACATCGGTCCCGGCGATTTGATGCTTTCCCAAAGTTTCAGCACCTCCTATTTTCTAATACCTCCATGCTCAATCTTTTCAGGTCTCTGCAAACCCCCACTACAATCCCCCAGATCCTTTTCCATCGTGAATACTGACACAAAGTATTCATTAAGTACCTCCGCTATCTTTTTCGGATCCATTCGCACTTTCCCACTGCTGCACTTGATAGGCCCTGTCCTTTCACACCTCATCTTCTTATTCTTCACATACTTGTAGAACACCTTAGGGTTCTCCTTAATCCTACTCACCAAGGCCTTCTCAGGTCCCCTTCTCGCTCTCCTAATCTCCTTTTTGAGTTCCTTCCTTTTAGCCTTATATTCTTTCAGATCGCTTACATCACCTAGCTCTCTTTGTGTGCTTTTCTTTTCTTTTGACTAGATTTATTATATCCTTCGTACACCACTGTTCCCATATCCTCCCTTGACCACCCTGCCTCATCGTAACATATCTATTCAGAGCTCTGCACACATACACCCTGAATATATGTCACGTATCTTCCATACTTTTCCCAGAGAACATCTGCTCCCAATTTAATCCTCCAATTTCCTGCCTGAGAGCCTCATAATTCGCTTTACTCCAATTAAACGCCTTTCTAGTCTCCCTGTTCCTATCTCTCTACATTGCTAACATAAAGGAGATAGAACTATGATCACTATCACCAAAATGTTCACCCACTGAGAGCTCTGAAACCTGACCAGTTTCATTTCCCAGCACCAAATCAAGCACAGCCTCTCCCCTTGTAGGACTGTCCACATACTGAGTCAAGAACCCTTCACGGCCACACTTAACAAATTCCAATCCCTGCAAACCACTCACCGCTTGGTGATGTCAATCGATGTTTGGGAAATTAAAATCCCCCATTACAACAACTCTGTTATTCTCACACCTTTCCAGGATCTGCCTCCCTATCTGCTCCTCAGTAACCCTGTCGCTATTGAGTGGCCTATAAAAAAACACCCAGTAAAGTTATCGACCCATTCCTGTTCCTAACCTCGACCTACAGAGACTCCGTAGACAATCCCTCCACAGCATCCACCTTTTCTGCAGCCGTGACACTATCCCTGATCAACAGTGCCCCTCCCCCACCTCTCTTGCCTCCCTAGTGCATAGGCAAAGTCATTGTCTGGTGTGTTTCATCATGTGCTACATCGAATCACAGCAGTGATTTTCCCAAGTGCCTCCTGCCCTTGCCCTTCTTGGAAGTAGAGATTGCAGGTTTGGGAGTTGGAGTAGTCCACCGCATTTTGAGGTTGGTACGGTGTGATGGTAGTGAGCGAAGGATGGTTCAGGATAGTTAATGAGATGAGTTGCTTTGTCAAGTTGAGTTTATTGTCATATGCACAAGTACAACTGTGCACAGGTGCAATGAAAAACTTACTTGCAGCAGCATCACAGGCACATAGCATCATATAAACAGCATGCACAAGAAAAATATAAAGTAAACGTAAATTATACACAACATTTACAAGAAAACACAATTAGAACAAAAAAAAGTCCATTTTAGTGCAAAGTGATCAAGGTGGTCATAGTGTTGCTAAGCTGTCATGATTAGGGTTATGCTTGCTGGTTCAAGAATCGAATGGTTGAAGGGAAGTAGCTGTTCTTGAACCTGGTGGTGTGGGACTTCAGGCTTCTATACCTCCTGCCTGATGGTAGCTGCACGAAGATGGTATGGCCTGGATGGTGGGAATCTTTGATGATGGATGTTGCCTTCTTGAGGCATCGCCTCATGTAGATACTACCGATGGTGAGGAGGGATGCACCTATGATATTTTGGGCTGAGTCCACTCCTCTCTGCATCTTCTTACGTTCCAGTGCATTTGAATTGCCATATCAGACCATGATGTAACCAGTCAGGATACTTTCAACAGTACATCAGTAGAAGTTTGTTAGAGTGTTTGGTGACAAGCCGAATCTCCTTAACCTCCTAAAAGAGTAAAGATGCTGGTGCACCTTCCTTGTGATTGCATCTATGTGCTGGACCCAGGACAAGTCATCCGATATGTTAACATCCAGGAATTTAAAGCTGCTGACTCTCTCCACCACCAATCTCCCAATGTGGACTGGCATGTTTGCCCTCCTTCCCCTTCCTAAAGTCGACAATCAGCTCCTCAGCTTTACTGATGTTAGGAAATTGCTATCCATCCCTAAGAGCCACTTGATGAACGTATTGCAGCGATACAGAAATAGAAGCAAGAGCTCAAAGCATGGTATGCCAGTGGTTAGATGATTTGATTTCTGGGAAGAAATGATGCAAAAAAAACCAAGTAGTTGATTGTACAGATTTATTTGAAATAAATCAGATCCACTCAAAATATTAATCAATCCTTCAAATGCTGTTTGAAACATTCTTGGGCTTTTTATTTTGTCTGCTATAAAACAGTCAATTAGCAAGTTTTATATCAGCATGTTGAATTTCAGCAAAGACATTAAGAAAGAACATTTTAAAATGTAAACATTCTAACATAACAGATGGTAGCAGTGTTTTGAGATAAACATAAGTTACAGAAGCACTGAAGTATTGAAATTCTGTGGTTTCACAATTGAATTTTCACAAGCAGTTGAGTGAAAATGTGCCTTGTGATTCAATTAGTTACTTGTTATGTAAAGATCAAAATTCAATCCTCGTTAAATCCCGGTTCTCATTATTAAAAAGATTTATAAAGCCATACTTACCCAGTACAAAGGTGTCTTTGTTTAGCAAAATTGGCAATACATCAAAATTAAGCAAAACCCCTTTTCAAATTTAAGTCATCCTGTCATTTTAAATATATTAAAATGTGTAAGATCAAATACCTATTTCTTGAAGTGCCTTTTGTGAGCATTAGTGCACATGTTCTAGTAAATATTTATAGTTAGTGACATTTGATTTGTATTGTGTAGGTAGCATAGAGGAAGAGTGAGTGAGTGCAGGTCTTTGTTGCATCCCCACTCTTTCATGGTTTAATGATGTGATCAAAATACCAAACCATTCTTGCTAATGTGCCTCATTCATTGTGCAAATCTAGTTGGTGTATCTTTCTAGGATGTGTACATGTTGACCAATTTAGTTTAAATTTAAAAGTTTGGATGGATAGGCATCAGACACTGGACTGAAAATATAGTTGGGAAACAATGCGTGAACTATAAGGTAAATCTTTCACATTTCACTAAATATACCTGCTGACCTAATTTCAGCAGGTTCACAATATTTACAACCTTTATCTGAACCATTGTTTCAAGATCACCAATTATGAATAAAATGTTTAGCAAATTATTACATATGCAACTATGCAGATATAATTCTGCTCTTAAGCATCGATCGATATAATTCAGTTAGTGTTCTGATAATTCTTCTAATCTTCCAGTTTTTTGTTTGGGACCATGTTGATTTCTGCAACCCACAGTACAGTTTGATATCCATTATTTCCTCAACTCCTCATGCTCAGAATCAGAATAGAGGATCAGAAGGATGAAATCTTGACAATAAGGTTTAGATGAAGGAAGAAGTGGAAGGACAAATGCTGAAAATGAGGGAGGCAGGGGGTGTGGAGATAGAAAGAAGGGTAGAGAGTGGAACAAAATTGTATAGGTAAGGAGTGAAGATGATGCAGAATTGCAAAGGGTGTATAGCGCTCCTTGCTACTTGCTCCATTTTTCTTGGTGTTGTCACACAGTGAAGACTATGGCCACTGGATGGTTGCAATCCATACTGCAATTTTTAAGTAGCTCTCTGTCAATTGGGGAGAAGTAGCTGAGGAGCACCCTGGTGATGACTTGCGCAGAGAGCAGGCAAGACCTTCTGTAGGTATCCCAGCTGGACTTGTCTCTTGAAGATAATCACAATAAGACTGTCTCTGAGACCCTCTGGTGTGTCCTCCTCCTTTCCAGGTGTGGGTAATGAAGTTGTGGGTTTGTGACTGCCAAAATTTCGAGCTCCTGCAGAGAAACCAAGCACCTCATTGCTTTTCAGTTGGCATATAGCCTTTTTTGAGTTCATGTTGGTCAGGGGTGATGCTGAGGCTGTCCCAGGTAGTGGAATGGTGTGGAATGGAGTCAGGGGCATTCACATCAAGGACTGATTCATGATTGAGGGGTTCTTCAAAGTGCTTCTTTCAACAAGTGACACGTGGTGGAAGATGCATTCCAAGAGAACCTTGAGTTTATCAGCTCCTGTTAATTCTCATCAAACAAGTCCTAGTGATTTCTAATAGAGAGGCTAAAAGTCTCTTCATTGGTGCTAATTATACTGGAGTTCAGGATTGTCTGAACTTTGGAGACACGATGTTGCTTGGGAGTCATCGTGTTGTCTGGGAAGCATTGAGAAAGCTACCTTCGAAATTTTCAATGCAGATTTTCTTACAACATTGTTGATTTTGTGATTGTTTTAAAGCCAGTTTGTTGGATATAACCGAGAGATTTGGGCTATGATTGGTCCAGCAGTCATCAGTATCTGCGTTATGTCTTGCCATTCAACATAAAGAGTTTAATTCTTTAGGATCTTTATTTTCTTCATTCCTGCTGAATGTAGTTGTCTGCAAACACAGACCTTGAAGAGATTACCCAAAATGGTGTCTGCCAAAGAACAAAGCAGTTGCACTGAATAAGCCCCTCAAAAGCACCATACCTCGGCCAGCTTGGAGGAGAACAACTTCCAGCTGGATACAATATTATGTATATAATATATGTGTATATATTATAAAACAGCATTCCTACCAACTGTCATGGCACAGGTGATGCAGACTTCTTTGCCAGGTAAGATAGGCAGCCGTGAGAATGATGCCAGTGTTTTTAGGGAATGTTTCCAAGATACAAAGGGTGTTCTGTGAATCCTGGTAGATATTTGCATAGCCATCAATAGTTCAGGTTGGTTACAATAGCGTACAGCAAGTTGAAGCTCTGCCATGGGGGACCCATTGGATTACTGTTAAGGAAACTAAAGATCAGAAGTAGCTGCAGACAGAGGGTGTTCAATATCTCTGTCTGTTCAGGCTGCATCAAAAGAGTTTTCAGCCAGTGTTATGTTATTTAAATTATTCTACTATCATTAGCCACAGATCATAGAGTTATACTGCACAGAAACTGCCATCATTCCCATTCCATCTGGCTCCACCTATCAGCCTCGGTCCCAGTGTCTCTCCCCCCCCCCACCCCCACCTGGTTCCACTTGCCCATCATCCCCTCCCCATCTGATTCCAACTATCACCTACCAGTCTCTATCCCAATCTGGAAATCTTTCCTGTTCCCATGAGCTTTGATGCAGAGTCTTGACCCGAAACATCGACTTCCATCTTTTGCCTCCACAGATGCTGATTGACCCGCTGAGTTCTTCCAGTGTTCTGTCTGTTTTCTATTTCAGCATTCCGTAGAGTTCCTGATTTTAATCCTATTGACCATGCTACACTTTGAAAGACATCAATTGTATATTGCTGGGAAGTCTCAATTTTATGTTAATATGGAGGAACAAAGAAAGTCACAGCACTGCCCAATGCAACAGACCACCAGCAACAGCATAAATAGCTGACAGTAATACTGTTGGACTTTGTCTCTGCTTACGAGACTACCTGGGTCATTCATGTTCTCCCATTATTTTAACCATTGTCACAGATACTCAGGAATCCTTAAATAACATTGAAATGTTGTCTTTCATTGCTAGAAACCATAATGTAAATATACATGTAAAATGTTAATGCAATAATAAAGATGTAAAATTGGAATAATTCTGGCTTGTCTGCATTCTTTAGCACCAAGAAATCAAAGAATCCTCCAGGACACATAATTGAAATTTATAGTTAGAAAGGTTAATATTTGTTCTGATTTTTGTGTGAATAAAGATGAGCAGCGTAGAAGGTTAATTTCTGTATGTCAAAATGTTCTGCACAACTTGAATATTTTTGAGTGCCTAGATTCGTAATATCTTTGTACATTTTTTCTTACAGATTATCAAAATTCTCCCTAAGATCACATATTGGTGAAGCATAGATGAATAAGTGAATTAAAATTATATCAAGATTGCTGCTTATATAGAATGAATAATTATCATTCAGGGTACATTCTATCTCCCACAGTGCACAGCTTGAAAGCCATGCTGGTGATTCAGCACTGAAATGCTCACAATCCTATGAGAGTGACATAACAGACTGGGTGTCCACACATGCTTGAGGTGCTCTGCCAGAAATATCTTAATTTCCTTGGCCAATGTTGTCCAAGTTTTGTGGCTCTGATATTGGTGTGGATCCTGTAATAAACTGCAGCTATTGAATTGGACTCTGGCCATTTTGAACATGTTTTACTCTCTACCCACATTAAAGTTGAGTTTTCCTCTTTCTCTCTCTCTCTCTCTCTCAGAATGTGGATGCAGTTAATTTCTTTTGCGACTATGAGGAGAGTCGAGGTAACTACTTGGTGGATGTTGATGGCAACAGGATGTTGGATCTTTACACCCAGATCTCTTCCATTCCTATTGGTAAGAGCTACATCTTTTATCATGTTATATTGGGAGCTACACAGCTCAGGAGGGAGACTTTTAATCGTGACTTTTATCCAACATAACATTACTTCAAACAGTATCTTTCACTGTAAACATCGTTTCTCAAAGACATCATAAAGTTTCAAAGCTGATAATCTGAATTATTTCTATCAGGATGTTTAAATCTGTGATTTAGTGCATCAACCCCTCCAGTTTAAGAAAAATATGGCTGTCTCCTGTCCTCTTATGGAGTCACTCTAGGTTAGTGTTAACAATTCTCCAGGATTATCCAGAAGTTTTCAGGAATTGAAAATAAGTGTCCCATTCTTGGCTGTAGGCAGTGCAGGAGATTTTCTGAAATTCTGTTGCCTCATGCTTGGAGACATTAACTAAAGTCAGGTGTAAGCTGTACTGAGAAGGTGGACATATCCAGTCACAAGGCACAGGGCTAAGGAGTTTCTCATTTTTATCTTCATTTCCTTCCTTTCCACAATCAGTTTTAATTATTCTTGTTGGCCCATCAAGTTCCTTGTTTAAGTGATGATATACGATGATATATCTTTATTGGTCACATGTACATCGAAACACACAGTGAAATGCACCTTTTGCATAAAGTGTTCTGGGGGCAGCCCGCAAGTGTCACCACACTTCAGGTGTCAGCATTGCATGCCCACAACTTCCTAACCCATACGTCTTTGGAATGTGGGAGGAAACCAGAGCACCTGGAGGAAACCCATGCAGCCATGGGGAGAACGTACAAACTCCTTACAGACAGTGTCCGGAATTGAACCTGGGTTGCTGGCGTTGTAATAGCATATTGCTAACCGCTACACTACTGTGCTTGCCCTGCACTACCATGCCTAACAATAATCATAATAATAAAATGTTTCATGGTATGCATTAATGACTGGATAGTATATATTCCATTAGTTTGATTATGGGCAGTGTTAGGGTGATTATTCAATGAAATGAATGATAAGAAGTGTATGCAGAGTTCTATGATATGGATGCCTGAAGAAAAAGGACAATTCTGACTTACAGAATAAATGGCTTACTGACACTGCTCAGGCACGGACCCCTCATGTAACCCTGGAGTGGCCATAGTTAATACAAACTCCAGTAGGGGACTCAAAAGGAATTTTTCACCCAAAGTTTGGTGAGAGTGCAGAACTCACTCCCTCAGTGTGTCTGAGACAAGCAGCATGGAGGGATTTAAGGGGAGGCTTAACAAAAATATCATGGAGAAAGAAATGGAGTTCTGCACTGTCCACTCTGTTTCTCTTTCTGCGGATACTGCCTGACCTGCTGAGTGCTTCTAACATTTTGAGTTTTATTTCAGATTTCCAGAATCTGCAGGTTTCTATTTTGATTTACATTGGAATAGAGGGGTTTTCTGATGGATTTAAAGGGAGTGGTCCTGAGGAGAAAAATTGCTGGCAGGAACCATTTGGGTGGAATTGTCTGTTTCTGTGCCAGTGATCCTTTGTGATCCTGTAATAAAGGGGCTGACAATGCAAGGTGATGGTAAAAAGGAAAGTCCAAACACTGAGATCCATTCTTGAGGCTGATCAACCTCATAAAGAGTGACTAAATCCTCTTCATGCGCAGAGTCTTGGTTTCATGCCTGGTCCAACAGACCTTCCACAGAGGTCCCTCGGTGCTGTGTTGAAGCAATGGGACACTGGTCCTGATGTGAGACCTTGAACTCAGTGATCTCCTGACTCCAAGGTAGAAATGTCTCCAAATGAGCCAAGCTAATCAAAAAAAAATGTAAAGTCATTGACCCATGGAGTTGTCAAGTTATACAGGCCCTTCAACCCATCATATCTATTGCCAACCATCAAATATCCATCCATACAAATTTCATTTTTCGATGCTTGCGATAGCCTTCTACGTCTTTGCAATTCATGTTCTCTTCCAGATACTACTTAAAGCCATAGGGCAGTTTTGTTCACTGTTATTATCTGCCATTCATGGATTGAAGCTAGATCCATTACTTGCACAATTCACTGCTAATAACTTGCCAATTGAATCTTCTGGAGAAGTTAGAGATCGATTTTTGGATGAAACAGGAAATCCACAGTGGGTCTTTAAACTTTTTGTCCCACTTTTATTTTTCTTCATCAATCTTTCTCAGGATGCTGCCAGCTCTGGCTAAGTTAGAATTTATTTATCATTCCTAAGTGCTCTGAAAAGCTGATAGTGAGCTATCTACTTGAAGCAATGTGGTCTCACTTTTCTTTTAATAAATTATTTTTCAGGATCTGGATATCTCCTGCAAGGCCTGTATTTATTGTCCATCACTAATTGTCTTTGAGAACATGGTGCTTAAACACTACAGTCCTTCAGCACTTCCACAAGCCTGTTAGGGAGGGAATTCCTAGATTTAGACCCAGTGACAATGAAGCACTGGCGATATATTTCCAAGTCCGAATTAGGTGTGACTTGGAGGGGAACCAGCTAGTGGTGGTGACCCAATGCGTCTTCTGTCCTTGTCCTTCTCGATCGTAGAGGACATGGGTTTGGGAAGTGTTGTCAGAGTAGCACCATGTCCTCTACAATCAAGTAATAATGGGCAAGTAACTACAGTGTATCTTGGAGATAGAGGGAATTAATGTTCAGGTAGTTCATGGGGTGACAAGCAAACAGCTGTTTGGCCTGAATGGTGTCAAGGTTCTTTTCAGAGTGAAATTTAGAGTAAACCATGGTTATATAGGACACAGCAGCTTAGTCTCATTTAAGGCCTTTACTCGAGGATTGTGAATTTTAGGAATTCTCTATCCTTGTGGATTCTAAGTATTTCCGAGACTGAGGCAGAAAGATTTTTGGACAATGAAGAGTCAAGGATTATGAGGACGGGGCAGAAAAGTGGAATTGGGGCCAAAAGTCAGAACAGTCATTTTCATAAATAAAAACAGAGGAAATACTCCACAGGTGAGCCAGCATGTGTGGAGAGATGCACAGAGGCTTCAGCTTGATAACCATTTATCAGAAGGCAACCTACAGGCTGTGATGTTGTTGAATGATGGAAGGGATCAAGGGACTGAATGACTGACTCTTGGTCCTGATGTTCCTTTCGTATTCAAGTCACATGTCAGTGGACCAGGCTAGGTGATGGATTTATTGGACCAATTGTGATCCTAATTGTGAAAGTTATTGCTGATTGCCATCACTAAATGGGCACCATGGTATCAAAATCAATGGGAGGGGAATACAATGAGTAGCCAATATATTATTGTCCATTTAACCCTGGGGTCTAAAGCCTAACTTTGACTCTGTTAACTCTATTTCTTGCTCAACAGATGCCAACTGACCTGGTGAGTGTTTCCCATATTTTCTGCTTTTTCCCTGAGTTTTCCATTATTCTCCCACTATTCCAGTTTCATCTAATTTCCTTTCCAAACTGGAAGCTGGAAGCTGACTTACTCATTGTCCTCCAAGTGTCCGCCTGTCTAAGCCTGGAACTGATAAAACAACAACCACAACCCGGAAATGCCGGAAATATTCAGCAGATCAGGCAGCGTCTGTGGAGGAAGAAAGTCTTAATGCTTGAGTTCAATGACCTTGCAGTTTACATTTTTCCCACGCTGATGAAAGATCATCAAACTAAAACATTGACTTTGTTTCTCTTTCTACAGATGCTACCTAACCTGTGGTGTATTCTCGACATGCTCTGTTTATATTTCATAATTCCAGCATCTGCAGTTTTCTGCTTTCCAGTTCCCAAACATAATAACCCTCGTCTTAATGTCTTACACTTCCCATCTTCAACGATTTGCTATTAAAGCATCATTAGGTCCCTCTCAATGTAAACAGATTATAATAGAGTAGCATATCTATTGTGTCGCTTTAAAGGAGTCATTGACCTGGTGTGTGCAAACTCTGGTGATTTTCACCCCTATATTAGTGATTGAAGTCAGACCTTGCCTTTTAACAAAATTGAGACTATCATGCTGATGCTTTATTGTCTTGCTATCTACCTACAGTTCTCTTAAATGTTAAACACAAGTTCTTAAAATAGATATGAAAATTCTATGGTGCATATAGCCACAATAATTTCAGTGCTTATTTATTATGAGTTTGGTGTTGGGACCTTGGTAAAGTGATCAAGGTATTGAAGTAGGTGTTACTGATGCGACTTGAGCTGGTGATTTGGTGATTTCAGGTGGTGGCTTGTGATAGGAATTTATGAAGTCCTCCTTGCCTCTTCAAAGCAGGTGCGAGCTTCCTCCCTCAGCTCTAATGAAACCCTGATCTGAGAGGGCCAACTCGAATGTTTGGGTTTCAGGTGTTGTCTGACAAACTCTCCATCCTTACCCCTCCGCTTCACACCCACACAGATTTTTTGCAATGGTGGGGAAACAGAACATAATTTAGAGCTACAGTCTACAGCAATTTATGTTCACAAAAAGTAGTCAATGAGTTATCTGCAAATAAGCTGATGAAAGGTGGTCAAGAGGTAGTAATGGAAATATTTTATCACTCCCCCACTCTTAGTGACAAGGCATTGTGCCACTGTATTTGGCATTTGTCAGGCATACCTGGTAATTAATACCTTCCCAACAGACATCGCTGGTGATAATTGAGCTGACTTTTCAATGATCTCCACTGTAGTGAAGGGCAATATGACTTAATTGTACCTTTTATTTTTGTTTCCCTAGTTGGTTGGCGTGGGCGTCCATTGTGTTCATAATGTTGAAGCGATAATTGCAATATGGGCAAAATGCATCATTCCCTTATTATTTAACAGTTCCTGTGGAATGATTCAACAGGGTGAGTGTTATCAGTCAGACACACAAAGCAGGGAGCAATTGGGCTTCCTGACAGGGTCTATAAAGCACAAACAGCAATGCCAGAAATACTCAACAGGTCAGGCAGCAGCTGTGAAGAGAGAAAAGTTTCAGATCAATGACCCTAATGCAGCTTAACCTGTGAAGTGTTCCTCACACTTTCTGCATTTGTTTCAGATTTCCTGCATCTGCATTTTTTGCCTTTGTGAAGCATGTCCCTTTGAAACTCAGATTTCAAACTAACTTATCCAGCAAGAATGGGATATATTTGTGTTTATAACTGACATTATGCATGGTTACATCGGAATCAGGTTCATCCTGAGTCAGAAGGTCAGTAGGCTGCAAATGCTGGTATCTAGAGCAAGAAAGCAAACTGCTGGAGGAACTCAGCAGGTCAGGCAGTGTCTGTGGAGGCAGAGACATGGTTAACATTTCAGGTCAAGACCCTGCATCAGGTCATGAGTCTATGTCTCACTGGAGAGTGGGTACCAGTTGACATCCCAGTAGCATCCTAAGGGAGAATTGTGCTGTCTGAGGTACCATATCTCCTTTGAAACACTGAAACAAAGC
>JARFYF010000112.1:21769807-21781439 GCA_030265395.1 Rhina ancylostomus | reverse complement strand
CTGGATCATATGTATATTTAAAGCTTCGCTCATGGATACTAATTAACACAAGAAATAAGTTTTTAAAAAAACAGAATAATCAGTTTTACTCCTTTCTCACATGAGCTCTGAACAGTCATGTACTAGTTAATGACTAATGACCAGTTGTAGGAAGTCAAATGATGCATCCTCCTAAAACGTATCTAGTTAGAGCAAGCATCCCTACTCTGGACTATTTGTCGTCTATTTGCAGTTCTACAGTAGATATGGGAAATTTCCTTCTTCTCCAAAACTACATTTAAATATATGAACAATTAAAATAGCCATTTTTTCAACTTCTTGGAGGGTAGTAAGTATTTTTCAGAATTAACTGGGAGAGTTTCCTCATATACAAATATCTCCACCTTCTGAGAAGGAAATTTGTTTTATGATCAATGCTTTGCATTGCTCCCACACACACGGACCTCTAGAAGGATCCCACACACATGGATCACGCACACACGGATCACACACACATAGACCAGATGGACTGAATGGGTCCATAGAGGTGTAAGTAGTCTGGGTGTAGCATCAGTAGACTAATGGGTGGTGGTATTGAGGTCAGCGGAATAGTGGAGGTGGTGGGCAAAAAGGGCTTTGGGGGAGGTGTGGGGACAACAGGGGCACATGGCTATCAGCTTGCATAAAGTAGTCATTCATTCCTAAGGAAGAACCAAATCAGGAAGTTACATACTGGAGTTGGGTTCCCAGCACCGTCCTGAATAATGACAAGGAGACCTCACAACTGCTCTGGCCTGTCTGTGAGCGGCCTGTGGACTTCAGCATGCATTTTACCGCATCAGAGAATTTCTAGGCCATGGTTCTCAACTTCAGGCATTTCTTTTGTTAAAGATAACAATTGTGACTAACAGCTTGGTTACTAGGAGCTTACAGTGTTCATTTTAGAATTTAAACCATTTAAATCTTTTGATTGTCACTTCCTCTTTGTATTGTAATTGCAATCATCACGGAATGATTTCAGTATTGAAGGATAATGGATCCTTTTTGATAGAACATTAGACAGAAAATCTCAACAGTGAAAGATTGGGCAACATTAATGAAAATAAGATCACTGGGGCATGATGACTCAATAAGACATCACACACTACAGTGCATCACTGAAAAACAGAAAAGATCAGTGACTAACATTACGTTGAGATGCAGAAGGGAAAACAGCATTGATGTGCCATTGTTAGACCAGTGGAAAGATTAAATTCTGTGTATTGAACTCCCAGATGTAATCGCATTTTAGGGCCTTTAATGGATAATGTCTCTCTCTCTCTGTGTCTCTCTCTCCCTCTCTGTCTGTGTCCCTCTCTGTGTCTCTCTCTCCCTCCCTCCCTGTCTGTGTCTCTCTCTCCCTCCCTCCTTCCCTGTCTGTGTCTCTCTCTCCCTCCCTCCCTCCCTGTCTGTGTCTCTCTATCTCTCTCTCCCTCCCTGTCTGTGTGTGTGTGTCTCTCTCTCCCTCCCTGTCTGTGTCTCTCATTCTCACAAAAAAAAATTGAAATGTAATCAGTTGCCAGATATACCTTTCCATCTAGGTGAAACTGATCTAACCTGATTTTTGCCCAGATTTGTTTGGTGTATTTCCTTTGATTGGGTTCCTTCTAGAGATCATAGGTCTTGCATTTCCGCACAGGGTCTCTGATCACCCCCTACATTCCTGACCAGTAGATACTTACCCTCACCCTATAGATGTAATCATTCATTCCTTGATTTGAGAAATGAAAACTTTTATGAAAATATTGTTCTTCTGTAGCTGCGAAACAATTACCATTGCAGCTCCAAAGATCATGTCATCTCAAGCACACAATTGATCTCTTCACATAGAAGCATGATCTGAGAATAGATTCAACTTCACATTCTGTCTCTTTCTGTTGTCTCTGTATCACTTGCTTCAGGCACTGTATTGTATGGTCTTTTTATGGGCTACTTCATCTCTTGCAACAAAGGATAAGAGATTGGAATATGTCGTGCCATGCTGATTGTCTCCAGTTCAAAATCCTCAGCATCTCTTATGTCCTTGAGATAGTCTTGGCGAAGCCAGTTGGCTACCTACGTGTCTTCATCCACACATGTGGAATCTTTATGTTGAACACTTGCATCTTCTTAAGCATTCTCTGTAACCTCTTTGGTGCTCTTTTGAGGAGCCTTGCAGCATTGATCTCAAGTAGCTTGTGATCATTGTGTACATATAGTTCTCTTTAATGTGTATTGGTAAAACGTCCCTAGTCTAAAAATCATAGTTTGTATGAGAAGAGCGCTACTTGCTATCAGCTGACACTGCAAAAAGTTAATTGCTCAAGACCCTTTTGCTCTGGGGCATCTGCCTGTAATGTTAGCACCTTCTTGTAGTCAAGGTATCATTACACAGGCTCTACTGTGATTGTCTCCTTGATCTGTTTAAGGCTTGTTCATGCCTTTCCATGCCACAACTTTCTTGATCAGCGGTTTAAGGCAGTGGCTGCTCAAATGATTGATGAATACCAAAAGGTGTACTCACAACATTCTTCAGACTTGTCATCTGCTTTACTGCCTTGAGATTGTCTGGATCTCAGCTCATAGAATCATACTGCAGGGAAACAGGCTCCTCAATCCACTGAATCCATGCCAATCATTTAAAGTACGCATTTACACTTGTCCTACACTAATCCCATTTTATTCTCTCTTCCCCAAGTCTAGCACTCACTTGCACACTAGGGAGATCTTATGGTGGTCAGTTAGCCCACCATCTGTGCTGATCAGGTGAAGGAGATTTTCTTCAGTTTGAATTTCAAATTTTGCTTGTTCGGCTTCAGTGTTTCTCCCTGCATCCGTTAATCAGTACCCTTAGATTTCAGTCATAGTCTAACTCTGTTTGTCCTACTGTTTGTTTTTCTCCAAACCAATATGTCATCTGCTACGGTCTTCTACTTACACCAGCTTCCAGTCTTTGCTGACATTCCTTTGGTTCTGGGTTTATCACAAATAACATTCTTTCCAATTTTATCTACCAACCGATGTGTTAAAGCAGGTTAAATATGAATTCTCCCCATCAAGCTGTGCATGCCGTTCTATAAATGCAGCTTGCTGTAATTGTTGCTCTACATGGTCCAGCAAAACATCATTTATCATTTTCATAGTGAGTAGTTCCATTTTAGAACTCTGTAATAGTCGCAGATGTAGGCAGATTCTTAACTTGCTGTCTAAACTTCTTAACATAGGTGAAGCTGGATACTAATGGGTTAAGTGTGTCTACTGTCGTACCTTCACTGCCTGAGTCAGTCTCTCCAACTCAACTTTAAGATTATCCTTCAGAGCCACTGGACAATGTTTTGTGGCATCTAAGATGAGATGGTGTTTTGCCTATTTCATGAAAGATGATCTTATATCAGAGTTCTGCAGCTTACTCATTGCTTGCTTGCTTTGAACCATTCTTCATGATCTTTATTAGCCCCCTTGCTATACTGCAATACTGGTTTACTGTAATGTAATCTATGTAATAATTCTCTTGATTCCTTGGACTTTTGGCTTGCTTTGGAAGGATGTTAAATAGTGTCACAGAGTAAAAGAGCAGGTTAATTATTTTCAGCCTGTACTGAACACAGATTGTGCCCGGCTGGAATAAAGTCCAGTTGGTTCACTTTTAGGATATAAAGATCCCAGAGGATGCAGGAAAGATTTATTAGACTGGGTCCTGGCAGGAGAGATTTCTGCTATAAGTTTGGATTGGAGAAACTAGGGTTGTTCACCCAGAGCAAAGAAGTTTGAGAGGGGTTTTGATAGAGGTGTATAAGATCATGACCAAATTAGATCAGGGAAGTAGGAGGAAACAGTGGTTCAGAGACCAAGACACAGGCTTAACATTTTGGGGGAAATACACAAAGGGGATGTGAGGAAAAAAATAGATGGGAATTGGAATTCACTTCCTGTAAGAATGTTGAAAGCAGAATCAATCTGTATCTTCAAAAGATGTTGGCTAGAAATGAGTGAAAATAATCTTGAGGGCTATGGGGGAAAAGGGGGCAGTGAGACTAATGGGATTGCTTTACTAGGAACTGGTAATGAATAGATGGGCTGTTAAAATCTAGTAATACTTGACCAAGTGGAGATTTAAAGAATCATAGACATTTAAATAGTTAATTGGGAGTTATTAGATGTGAATTTAGGCTCTCCAGGATGTCATGTAAGTGGAATGTAGACCTTTTTGTAATTTAATCTGTTTACCAAACTGAGTACTGTACTCGTTTTGAAGGCTGTGAAAGCTAGGTCATGACATCTGACTGAAGTAGAGAATGAATTACTTTAAGTTTCACTGTTTCTGAAAAAATTCTCAGTTATTTGGGACCCAAAGATTATCAACAAAGAGTCTAAGCAGACCATCCTGATGCTCATGGGCTTTACAGGCTGGGACAAGTTGAGTGGATGCCTCAAGATTGTCAGTTCTTTGCTGTGTGAACAACTCAAGAACCAGCCACCATAGAAGGCTGAAACTCTGACACAACAACAGGTTTGTGCAAGTTTTCAAGAAGTTCAGCATTCCTTTTACAACTTTTAAAATGTGAATCTGCACAGCTCAGTCTGGAGACAAGAGATTCTGCAGATATTGGAATCTGGAGCAATGCACACAAAATGCTGGAGGAACTCAGCAGGTCAGGAAGCATCTATGGAGGGAAATAGTCAACGCTGATGAAGGGTCTCAACCTGAAACATCAACTGTTTATTTCCCTCCATAGATGCTGCTTGACCTGCCGAGTTTCTCCAGCATTTTGTGTGTGCTGCTCAAACTGGAGAAACCAGTTCAAAACTGGTATAGTCAATGTGACTAGTTTGCCAAGAATCAGGGAGTACTCCAACCTTCACTTGCAGTCATTATGGGAAGGAGTTCTGCTGACACACTTCTTCCATGCCACCTCCAAGCACCGTCAATTGACTGACTTTGTCACATTTCCTTTCATCTTTCTTGATATTGGACAGCCACCTTCACCAGTGCAGCACATCATTTGTCATCTGGGACCTTGGATAGCTTACAGTAGGTACTTGGAGCAATGGTCTGAAGTTGAACCAGTACCAGAATATGTGCTTTTCAATCTGTGTGAGTTCACAGTAATTTCACTGATCACTGAACTGGTGAATGCAAGAATAAATCTAAAATCCAATAGCCCACCCACGTAGTTTATCAAAGACCACCAGAGATTCTGAGGATGATAATATTCTGTAGAATAAATTGAGCCTTACTGGAATTAATGAAATTCAGGCATCCTTTCACAAATAAGGAAATAAAATATCATTCCTGTATATATGTAGAAAGGATATTGGCAATATGTTCTTTCTGGTGAGATGCCTTATTGTTATTTTATGCCACTTTACTGGTAGGTCTGTATTTGAGAGCCTCAACTTTTTTTTTGTAACTGAGTTTTAACTTTTTGTTTCATGATTAAACCTTTGAATTGAGCCATTTGCAATGTTGATGCTTTTCTGGAAATAGAAGAGGTGACAGTGAACCTCAGGTTACAGAAATTTATCCTATCAGTTTTTTGTGGAGTTAATGTTGTTTCTTATTACCACTTCCTGTTCCTTTGGTTGAAAATGGGTTTTCAGTGTAAAAGGAGGGAACGAATAAAGGAGCCTCGCTGAAAGTGAAAACTGAGAAGCATCAGCTATGTTGTTACAGCATTTAAGGTGTAAAACTGCAAGAGCATGATAAGAAAGCTGTTTTTGTTTGACAAACAAGGATTTTGGGAAAAATCAGAAATGTATAACCTATTCTTTGCATTAAAAGCTATATTGTGTGCTCCAGTGTTAAAATGGAGCTTGATCCTTCATCCTTCTTTCCCAGAGGGGTGACTGGTTCCATTGTCAAACTGATAACTATGGTGATGAACCCAGACGTGAGGGCATTATCTACAGTAAGTTGAAATTCAGTGCATATACCGTGGTGACTGTAGGAAATAATTAATCCCTTCCAGTGAAATGAACTGGATGGTCCTGGATTTGACCTGCTGCCTGAAGATGCTGCTCACAGGTGTCCACTCAGTTGCATTAACTTATTATAGATGCAGAGGGCTGGTTAAACTAATGCTCCATATCAAAGAGGCTTCGTACAACTCTCAGGCATCGTATCTAAGGGCCTGCCCCCCAAAAAATCTTCAAAGCCTTTGGCAGCCGACCACAGTCATAAGTTTCTGATTATTGAAGACATTTAAAAATTGTTCAAAATAGACTTGAATAGTTAAAAAATAATAAATATATTTTTATAAAATACTTAATAAGAAGCAACTCAAAATAAATAATTGAGAAATAGCTGCTTCTCAAAGAGTCACTTACAGCATTCAAACAAATGGGGTTGTGGTTCTTAATGGGAGTCATGCCTGGTGGAAAGCTGAGGGGATGGATGAGAAGTGTATGCTGCTTTACTCCGCAGCATGTTAGTGCTCCTCCACTGGGCTCAGAGTCCAGTGGTGGAGTAGTAAGTCAAATGTGCTGGCATGTGATCTCCATCTTCAACTTCTGCATGGAAGCCTGAGGCAAGCTGAACCATGTGCAGACCAGACATGGAACTGCCAGCTACAGGTAAACTCAATCTGGGACATTGTGTAATAGTAGGATGCAAGCTCTGGACAGAAAGTTTCCTCCCAAGCTCCAACCAAACGGAATTCATTTGCCCAAGTTAGCAGGGTCAGTAAATAGTGCAGCTGGTAACAAGAAGTTGAAAGCTCGAGGAGGTTTTTAATAAATGGGCAAAACTATGGAAAGTTGAATTCCATGTGGAGAAATGAAGGGTCATACACTTTGGATCCAAAAGATATGAATCAGGATAGATGAAGAGAAGTGTTTCACCTGCCTAGGGAGACTTAAATTAGGGATCCTAGGTTCACCGTATAATACTGGGGTAAGAGATTTCTTCACTCAAATGGTTGCAAATCTTTGGAGTTTTGTACCCCAAAGGGCTGTGAGTGCTCAGTTGATGAGCATATGATAAATTGGTCAATTCTTGAGGAGAAAGAGAAGTAAGGGTTATGGAGATTACACAAGAGTTGATTGAGGTGGGAGATCATCCATGATATTGAATGGCCCACTCCTGCTATTATTTCTTACATTCATTTAATCACAGAGCTTATGGGGTAAGATTAAGTGTTATGTAAACAGTCATTTGAGGATAGAAAAGTCAAGGGTAGCCTGAAATATAATAAGGATTTGGTAGGATAGATGTAGAGGAACTCTTCCTCTGCTAGAGGAAATCATCAAATAGAAATATGAGGTTCTTCAATAAAAGGCCATGGTTGTGAGGACATTTAAAGATTTCAGGACTAAGACAGTAAGAATACCAAGAATGACGAAGTAAATGAAACTGAGGTGCCTCTCAGAAACATGTCTGAGTTGTGGATTTTTTTTTATTATTGTCACATGTATCAAAATACAGTGAAATGTTTCTGTGAATGGCATTTTCCTTTTCCTTATGTTCCAAATTGATGAACCTTTGGCTCATTATATTGATGCCAAATGTTTGATATTGTGGGAGGTTAACATTAGATGGATCAAAAGACCTTTATCTGAATTGCTCTTGTTGTGTTTGTGATTGAATAAGAAGAACATTTTGGATTTTAGCAACAGAAATTTTAATTACACCATGCGTCAGATTACATCTGGTGTAGAGAGTGCAGCAGGGTCTGCCTTTGCCTTTCTACTGTGATAAGATGGAAAACTGCCCAAAATCCTTCCAACCACAGCTTTCTCATTTTCACTTGTTTCCAGAATGGCTAAGAGTGAAGCAGTACCAGCAAAGATTTAAACATAAGGCCATCTGGGAATGGAGGGAAGAATTGCCCGGTCTTTAATTTTGAATTATGTCTTTTTTATTGGAGGATGTAAAACATTTTTGTTCCTCAATCTTTTCTTAATGCATTGCAGGGTTCTGATTCCTGATGCAACGACAGTTTTGTCCTGTTATACCACTGTTCTCCCCTACTGCACTAAGCTCCCTAGTGCAGACAGGCAAATAATGTCTGGAAGAGAAATGCAATTGAATCCAGAAACTTGTGACTGCACTGGAGTGTGTGAAGAGGAATGTTACAAAGATGTTATCAGGGCTGGAAAATTGTAGCTATGGGGAAAGATTGGATAAAATGAAGTTGTCCATCTTGAAACAAAGGACATTGAGAAGACATTGGATAGCTGGGGTCATTTGCTACGGAATGGAGCAGACTTATGGGAGACTGACTTACAAGATACAAAACAATGAGGGCCTGAACCAATTTTCCTAGGCAGAGGAGTCAAAAAATCAGTGTGCCTAGATTTAAAGTAATTGATAGAAGGATTAGAGGAAAATATTTTCACCAGAAGAGTGAGGGGGTCTGGAGGTCACTGCCTAGTAGGATGTTAGAGACAGAAACACTCATCATAATTATAAAGTACTTTGTGTCCTTGAAAAGAGCTGTGACCTGCAGAACTAAGGATACTGTGCTGAAAGGCGGGATTAGATTGGCAACTCTTTTTCAGTGCCACAGAGAAGATGGGCCAAATGGCCTCCCATGTCATAAATTTTCAATGATTCTTTGAAATATTTTGCAGTAAAATAGCAGGTGACTTAGATAGGCATAAATCCAACACACTTGTATTTCTGCCACCAAGTGTGAAAGAAAACTGAATGTCCAAATTGCGACATGACCAGAGCATTTATAAGTACTCCCACAAGCAAACACATTTTCAGCTGTGTGGATTCATAATATATTACATAATTAAATGCTCAGGTGGCTAATTGGTGCTGTTATCTCTGTAATTCAGTGAGTTCTGGGCCATTGATTAAACTAGAGTTTATCATGAGGACTGGATCTGCCAGACAGTTTTACTGCTGGGTTTGTTTGTATTCTTGAGACATTAATCAATGGTGACAGGTAGCTAATGGAGGTCTCTGCAGTGCAATAGAAGCTAGAATTCAAGTAACCTGGTTACCCATCCAAGGTGTTGAAAACGTTGCACTGGCATTAACTAGTACAATACCAGGCATAATTGAGGAAGTTCTTTAATAACTATTTAATGTACATATTGCCCTGTTACAAATAAATTGTCTCCCCCTGACCCAGATCATTTAAGCCATGCAATTCCAGATTTATTGCTCGGTCTGTGCTCTTTTGAAAATACTCAGCCATTCCAATTTTCAACAAATGTCAAAAGAAAGAATCTGTGGATTTCCTATTCCAAAAAGAATACTGACTTGCGCAATGGACGAGGATGAACAATAGCCTGGTATTGTACTAGTTAATGCCAGTGCAACATTTTCAACAATTTAGTAGGGTATTCATGAGAATTCAACTTAGTTATTGTATCTACATTTTCTGACAGTTTATAATACCCTAGCACAAGGGGACACAACTGGCACTAATAGTTAAACAAATTAAATCCAATTCACAAACAACTCATAGGAATGAAACTCTGCCATAACCTGTGGATGACTATACTTAGTTTATTTTGCTTGTGAAAAATGCTTTATACCGTCATTCATATTTTTCACCTGTGTTGTAAACTGGTCATTGTTCTCCAGATGAAATATTCTATCCACTGATACTGATGGGCAACTCAAATAATCAGAAATGGTTTCCTTTGATCTTTAGGTCTATTACTGTAAGATAAAAAAGGATAGAAGATCATAAGGATTGAAAAAATGTGTGTGATCATTTGGATAGCCTTTTGCAGTATTTAAATGCACGATTAATCTGCAAGTGAAATGCCAACTTTGTCTTGCCTGTTCTGAATAATGATTTCTGTGAGCTACCAGTGCTAATTACAATAGTCACAGGTTGCATGAACCAGTATCATAACTTCAGTATCATAACTTGAAAACTCATGTTTTCTTATGAAAACTCATAAGTAAAAACTTATACTGCATGTACTTCATAAGGAAGAGATTTATTGTGTTGGGAATAGATATTGTGCAGGAAGTGATTTTAATGCATGAAACTATGAAGGCAGCTAGAATATAACAAATAGGCTCCAAGATTTTTGGAGAAGGAGGTGAAAATTAGGGAGAACCTATCATCACGAACCAAGAGACTTTCTTAATGCTCAAAAGGTGGGGGGGCAGGCAGCAGTAAAGATCAGAGCACTGTTGCTCTTTGACATTATGATCTGCTGCTCTGCATGCCTCTAGTTGGTGCTAACTGCATCATCAAGGTGAAAATGATCTGTGGCAGTAGTGTGTGTTTGCATGAATTGGACACCAAACAGCACTGATTGTGCTCAAACTCATGTCAAAGCCCAGTTTTTCAGTTTAAGTTTACAGATGTCAACAGTTACAAACTTTTTTCAGAACGTTCAAAATTGTGGTCTTCACAAGAACAAATACAGTAACCAATGGTTTTTATGTAAACATTTGCTCACACACGGTTATGTTCAAAATGCCACAGCAGAACTCATCTTCCAGCTTGACCTTTCAAAAAATAGCTGTGAATAACTTGTTTTTAAAAAAAAGTCCAGATGTAATTTTCGATATGAATTATTAATGTTGGATATAAATTAGCTGGTAAGTGATCAATTTGAGTCCTGAGTCCATGTGTTCCATGCTTTATGGAATCATTAAGTTTGTGGGAGGAAAGAAAGTGTGAAGAAAATTTTGCAACTCTATTGTGTCGTTAGCTGAAGGCTTCCTGCCAAAATCGTAAGGAAGTGTATTCACAGTAAACAGCAAGTTGTTGAAAACTATGAACTCAACTGGTGGTGATTGCAGGAATCTGTTGAATGCATTTGTTGCTCCTTATAAAAGTCTTATGTTTCCAAAATATCTTGGCAGACTGTATGGAAAAAAAACTTGTTCAATCCTTCAAAAGGAAAAGTAAAAACATTCCTCAAATGACTTCAAGTGATACTTTTTAAAATCTAATTGAAGGGATTTACTTAAAATGTTATAATCTCTACATGAATGTTTTTACTGATAGCAAAATGTACTGGATCTAATAGCAGTTCATAAATGTTCAATCTGAAGCAACACCGTAAAAAAAATATATATATTTACTGTACTTACAAATGCTGGCTTTACTTGAAAATTCATTGACCATTTCTGACAGTCTACTTAAAAAAAAGGGTTGTCAGCGTATCAATAAAATTAACTAGCATTGCCTAGAAATTTACTTCCAGTAAGCAATGATAAATGCATTTTAGATATTTTGTAGATGTCAGCTCTTCAGGGAATATCATGTGGTTCCCATCAAATGCAGGCCACAGGGATGTAGGAATCAGCATCCAGAAAGTATACAGTCTATGTTATGGGCCTGAGGAATAGTCCAAGGTGACAAGGACCACAATTTTCAAATGCTGCATACTTCCTACAACTCAGTCCAAGACGAAGTCCAGTTCATTGTCATGTGGACAGGTACATGTATACACAGGTGCAATGAAAAACTTACTTGCAGCAGCATCACAGGCACATAGCATCAGATATGCAACATTCACAAGTAAACCATAAATTAGACAATATTATCCAAGAACGAACACAATTAAAACCAAAAAAAGTCCACTGTTGTTGCAAAGTGGTCATAGAGGTGGTGATGAGGGTTGTGCAGGTTAGTTCTGTCATGGTTCTGAGTTCTGGCCCTCAATTTGGCTCCATTAATGCCTTGTTGTCCAGCACATGGATTCCATG
>JARFYF010000112.1:21753816-21769707 GCA_030265395.1 Rhina ancylostomus | reverse complement strand
AGTCTTGTATTGGTGTGCTGCATTTGGATTCTCTGAGTTTGCTCAACATTGTGACAAGTTCAGGAACTGAATGGTTGAAGGGAAATAGTTGTTCTTGAACCTAGTGACATGGGACTCAAAGCTTCTATACCTCCTGCCTGATGGTAGCTGCAAGAAGATGGCATGGCCCAGATGATGAGGATCTTTGATAATAGATGTTGCCTTTTCAAGGCAGTGCCTCATGTAGATACTACTGATGGTGGGGAGAGATGTGCCCGTGATGTATTGGGCTGTGTCCACTACTCTCACCAGCTGTCTTAGGGATAGAGAACTGAGGGAACTGTGCATGAAGTTATACCACCTGTGGTTACATGATCCGATGACAATTAATCAGTACACAAACAGAAAAGTATAATATTGATAATAACTAATGCAAAGCAAACCAAATTCACACACATACATGCAAGACCATGTTATAAGCCTGTAAGGCAAAGAGGAGTGCTGTTTTATACACACTATCAACACTAGTCTAAGAGTATATTTTATAGAAAAGCCTTGTGTCATAGTTTGTGATCACAGCATGAATGGAAAATCAATCTGGTAATCTGCCTTTGGTGAGGATGTCCAAGGTTATCTGTCCAGGATATCCTGATGAGTGGATGAAGCTGGAATCGCATGACAGGCCGAGCAGGAATATGGCATGGCATAGTTGTACCCATTCCAGGGACATCACTACCCATTCTCAGTGAATAGATTCTGCTTTACATCCCTGTAAAACCCTGCTGTGGTATGTGACCATGGGTAAGTGGAGTAAGTTACCTTGGTGATTAGTTTTGGACTAATAGCACCCATCGGAAAATTGGACTGGGCACATTCGTGCACTGTTTGCGACATCAGATACGCTTCTTAATCACTGTTTGTGCAATGGACATTTTCATCCTTACTGACAAGTTAAACATTTGGTTCCAACCAATAGTCAAAGGGCAACCAGGAGCATTTGGGTTATTTTGTTGCATTTATCATTTATATAAAAGGACATTTTGCTAACATCAGGAGACTTACCCGAACAGCACTCCTTCCAAAGTCCACAGTGTGTGCTACAGTGATTTCTCCAGTATTTAACTGCTGACATTCTTATTGATACTTCGATGCCTTAGTAGTAACACCACAGATGCACTCCATGACTGGAGTTTTTGATCTGGCTCCCAATGACTGGCCACTCAGAGTTGGATTGAGGATCTCAGCATGGGAGGCAAAGGCATGTCGATCATTGAAGACCCCACTCCCAGAGATTCTTCAGAGATGAATACTCTTGCTGGACCTGGTTACTGAACAATGTATTCATGGGTTCAAATCAACCTGTCATCAGCAGGATACGTGGAATCCAGTGGGAAGACCTTCAGCCCTATTCTTGTCCTTGGATTGCACTCTCTGTGGAGGCCAAGGTCATGTTGACCTGCAACTTCCTTGCCACAAAACCTTGCCAGTGGCCCAAGCAGCTCTCTGCCATGTCATCAAACTGGTATACAGTGCAGCTCTGGGGAAGTCACCGAGGCACTTTATCCGTGAAGGGATGATGGGAACTCCTTTAACTTCAGCAAGAAATGGATGGCAATCTGGGCACTGAGACCTTCCAGCAATGCTAGCTTCCCACAAGCTCAGTCAACTCATGTATCCTAAACCTCCAATTTTTAACCCAGACATTTCCCTCAGTAGAAAAGATGTCCACTCCCTCAATGTTCTGCTGATTGTAGATCATCGGAAGAATTTCCCGATGGTGAGTGCTATGTTTGCAGGAAGCATGCACAGCACCTTCATCTACAGGAGGACCAAGCTACCAGATACTTTTTGCAGCCAGCACTCTCCAGAGAAATGAATTATGGGGTACAAGATCTCACCTCTACTTTCCTCACTGCTTTTGCCAATTCACTGTCAAATCACCCCAGCTCAGCAGAGAAAAAGGAACAACCATGCAAGTATGGGGATAGTGGTGGAGAACACATTGGTCTCCTGAAGATAGGATTACATTGCCTTTGTCAGGCCAGTAGGGTCCTGCAGCACACACACCGCTGTTGCAGAACTATCATGATACTGTGCTGCAGTTTGCATAACCCACAAACAGAAGTCAGAAGACAGCAGCCAGGGCCTGAGAAAAAGCAGCCAAGTGAACTGGATCCTGAGGAACATGAAGCACAAGTTGAAGAACAGCACCAGAAGGAGGAGCAGGATAAGGGAAAGGGTGCCAGGAGGCAACCTGGCAGAACACTAACAACGTCATCATATAGCAGAACAGAGCAGGGAAGCATTAAATGAACAGGCCTTAAGAGATGCTTTTCATAAGGAGCCGACTTTGCCACAGTCCACAATGCAGACAAAGTTACCCTCTCCACATTCCAGCCTTAAATATCATTACTCACCTTCCTCACCGAAGTCTGATAGTCACCAAAACCAGCACTTTGACTTCACAGCCGCTCACAAAATGAATTGAGTCACGCCACAGGTACAGAATGAAAGGTGCTGAGTGAGCACCAGAAGGGGCAGTAAGTTCAAGCAAGTGGTGCAGGAGACCCATGTGGCCATTTCCCCCTCAAACAGGTATACTATTTTGGAAACCGTTGGGGGTGGGGCGCGGAATAGCCTCTCAAAGGAAAGAGGCAGCAGCAGTCAACTTTGTGACTCTGATGCACAACACGGGAGAGAAAGGTGTCAGTTATCAGTTTTGGTGGGGGATTCATTAGTGAGGGAACAGATGGGTGTTTCTGTGGCCAAGAGTGAGGCTTCATAATGGTATGTTGTCTCCCTAGTGCCAGTGTCTTAGAGAGTATACTGAACATTCTGAATGGGGAGAGAGAAGTCGGAGTACATTGGTACTCATGACATAAGTATAGAAAGGGGGATGAGGTCCTGCAAGGTGAATTTAGGAAGTTAGGCAGAATGTTAAAAAGCAGGACCTCTAGTGTTGTAATATTAGGTTTACTCTCTGTGCTGTGTGCTAGTGAGCATAGAAATAAGGTAGGCGAGATGAACGCATGGCTGAAGAGCTGGTGCAGGATGAAAGGCTTTAAGTGCTTGGATCACTGAGATTGTGTCTGGAGTAGGTGGGATCCGTACAAGTTGCACCTAAAGTGGAAAAGAACCAATATCCTTGCAGGAAGGTTTGCTTATGCCATTCGGGAGGATTTAAACTACTTTGGCAGGGGAGTGGAAAGCATGGTAGCAGTGCAGCAGATGGGGAGAAAAATATAGAGGATAAACCAAGCAAGTCCAGTGGGCAGAGCAGTCAGAGTCGAGTTAGGGAACATAGGAGGGCTGGCAGGCCAAACTACTTTCAGCTCCAACAGACACAGTAATCTTGTATGAGATTTGGCTCCAGCCATTGGAGTATTTTCTCTTTGATGTGCATTGGCTTTAGTTTTATTTGGGATTCTTGATGTCAGATGCTGACATGATGTTATGGGCAGTCACTCACCTCACCTCTGGAATTTAGCTCTTCAGTTCATTTGTGGATCAAGGCTGTGATGAGGTCTGGAGCTGAATGGTTCTGGAGAAACCCAAACTGGCCATCAGTGAGTAGGTTATTGGCAAATTCTGGTCAAACCCTCGAATATCTGCACCATTATTTCCCACAAGAACCCACTATTTTAGTTTGAACATTATCAACCTGTTAGGTCCCCCCTCTTCATATTTTTTTTTCCTTTTCAGTTTTTCTGTCCATTACTATGATATTGACAGCAATGTCTGTAACACCATTAATATTGAAAAAGACAACACTATTCACAGCAATATCATCAAGAAAATAAACCCTGAGTCAAAGAAGGATATATTAGAAGAGGTGACTGAAAGTTTGGTCAATGAGGTGAAATGAAATGAGGACTTTAGTGTGGGAAAAAGAAGGCTGAGGGGTTTGTGGAAGAAATTCTGGCCCATGAACAATCTACCGATTCAACTGTCTATTGCAGGGTGAACTGTGCTCGAAAGGCCAAAGTCATGTAAGTTGGAGGGCTGGAGGACGAGAAGGAGATTGGGAAGTAGTGAGGCCATGATGTTAAATATGAGGATGAGAATTTTACTGAGGACAAGGAAATATGAGGATGAGAATTTTACTGAGGACAAGGAGAATAACTATGCTGAAAAGCAAAATTGGTGACAATTTAGACTGTATACAGCAGCTTTTTGATAAGATTGAATGGTAGAAGACAGTAGACGGCCATGAGACTATTGGAATAGTGAAGTCTTGAAGTGACAAAGGATTGGATGAACAACAAATGGCAGGCAGTATAATAGTCTTTGTGATGAAGATTTGGAGCTCGAACTTTAGGTGGGGACAGAATTTGGACTGCATACCAGTAGACAAAGAAGGACACCACGATATGATTGTAAAACATAAAATCACAATAAAATTTAGAGTATTGTTTACCCTTGAATATGTACTGTAACTGAGCTGTATTGAAATATATCTACCTGGTTGCTGAGTTACTTCAGCTTCTCTGATAAAATGTGTTTAGAAACAACTTAAAAAGCTGACAACTACATACATTACTGGACTAACTTAGGCACTGGTCACTTACAGATGTACTACCTGAATTGTTCCTTAATCAAAAATATCCTGAATTGGAATTTTATTTAATTCAAGATCTGATTGAGACCTATCAATAATTACACAGCTGATCAACACAAATTTGCAAATTGTCACTATTCATTCTTGCAGTTTAAATGGTTTACTGTATATCATGTGAATGAAAATGGATTTGTTTTCAATGTGTAAGCTGCAATTTCTGAACTGAAAATATTGTTGAGTAAGTTAAACTGAAACTCAAAGGCAGTAATAATTAAAAATTCAAGACGTATTGGTAATGTGTTTTCTTTTATTGTTTCAGGTTACAACCATCCTGCACTGATCAAAGTACTTCAGAATCCTGATAATGTGGTATGTACTTGTTTTATTAACTGCCCCATTTATTTTATTGCCCCCTTTAGGATGTACTGTATCAGCACCAGCCGAGAGATTGGACAGTCATTATCTCTGCTTGTTCAGTCAACAGCTAATAAACACCACATTTAGAATATCCACAGGTAACTTGTCTCAAATCTTTTTATTTGGCTTTTCCTCATTGCCTCTCATGAGTGCACACATGAGATTCGGAAAGAACTCTTTGGAATTAACATGCATTAAGAGGCCTATTGCCCTTCGATGTTTCAATGGTGCATTGACACATTTTCTGGTATCTACCAATATTTTTATATTTCAAAATTAAAACTTCTTTTTACTTTTATCAGTTTGGAAAAGTAAGAAATACTTTTCTGTGTGTATGTGGAGTAAAGAAATAAATGTTTGGAGTACATTTGTGAAAATTCTGTTCAAAATAATTCAGAAGTGTAGAAAAAGAAAATGTCAGAATTATTCTCTTTTACAAAACTGGAGGTTGCAGTCTGGGTATGAAATGATGCTTAAATTTTGTGCACATGTTTGATGGTAATTGAATTGGACTTATAACCCAGAAGTTTATGCATTCAGATCCCAGTAAGCCAAGTTATGAAACTGAAACAAAAATACTGGAAGAACTCAGCTGGTCAAGCAGCATCTGTAGGAAGAGAAACTAGTCAATGTTTCAAGTCAGCAACCCTTCTGAGGAAGCTGCTTTCTTCTGAGTTCTTACAGCATTTCTATTTTTGTTTCAGATTCCAGTATCTGCAGTTTCATTTGTTTTCCTAAACTCAAGAAATCAGGGTTAGCAACAAAAAGATGAAAGCTGCCATCCTGTTATTACAATAGGCTCTTAGCTCACTAATGTCGCTCGGATAAGAGTACCTGGCCCTCTTATGTGACATGACCTACATTGAACTCCAGTCCAAACTACAATGTTGATCCAATATTCTAAGTTGAATGTGAAAATCATGCAGGTTACTTACCCAACAAAGTCTCCAGTAATTTATTATTCCAAACATTAAGCTCTTCTACTCAGCAGAGAGCAAGGAAGCTTTCCCAAAGCTGGAAGTTTCATTCATTCTTTAAATACACAAATTTAATTCATTGACATAGTTGCAAAGGCCAGGGAATGAAGAAGCGGTAGGGTCAGCAGTGGCCCAAATATGTGCTTACAAGGAAAGCATAGGACTCCTCTCTCATTTTTTTTCCTTTTACCAAACATGAAACACCCTGAAACAATCCTGAAAGCAGAGAGCCCACCTGCACTGTGTGGTAGGCATCCTATAGTCTGATATTTTCTGGTAAATGGCAGGAGTTTAAATAGCCCAGGGTGTATTTTGGGAATAATGTATGAGTTTGTAATTTTCCTCAACACCTGTTTTGTGTCAAAATTGGATTCACCTCTGAACTGGCACAACAAGCCATTCTGTTTTAAAATAATTGCTACCACTACCACAGCACACAAGTTATCTCATCATCTTAGCACAACAAAGGGTAGAAATCAAACTGTGCCTTGATCCAGAGACTCAATAATAAAGAGAACTTTTGTCTCTGTGTGACTGCTCATACTTTTAAATGGAACATGAAATTATTGCCACAGGAGTATCTCCAATAGTCCAATTTTTAGATTACATAGTTTGTGTTGCATGTAGCAATATTTCAAATCTTTAATGTCATCAGTGCTAAAAGACAATTAATGCAGAATCCACAACTTTGCATATGGTTTTTATACATATTGTGTCATTTTAAAATTAAATTAAATTTAAATGTGTTTATTATTGTCACATGTACCAAGGTCCAATGAAAAACTTGCTTTGCATGCCATCTGTACGGATCATTTCATCACATCAGTACATTGAGGTAGAACACAGGAAAAGCAATAACAGATTGCAAAATAAACTGTTACAGTTACAGAGAGTGCAGTGCAGGCAGACAATAAAGTGCAAGGCCATGATGAGAGAGATGACAAGGTAGATTGTGAAGTCAAGAGTCCAAGTTATTGTGAAAGAGGACAGTTCAATAGTCTTACAACAGCAGGATAGAAGCTGTCATTGAGCTTTATG
The DNA here is from genome assembly GCA_030265395.1 of Rhina ancylostomus. Classification (NCBI taxonomy): domain Eukaryota; kingdom Metazoa; phylum Chordata; class Chondrichthyes; order Rhinopristiformes; family Rhinidae; genus Rhina; species Rhina ancylostomus. The sequence goes on along the minus strand of JARFYF010000112.1, from coordinate 21,762,738 downwards.
GTACGTGCTTTCAGGCTTTTGTATCTTCTGCCCGATGGGACAGAGGAGAAGAGGGGACGTCCAGCGTGGGTGGGGTCTTTGATTATACTGCCTGCTTTACTGAGGGAGTGAGAAGTGTAGACAGAGTCCATGGGGGGGGAGGCTGGTTTTGTGATGTGCTAAGCTGTGTCCACAACTCTCTGCAATTTCCTGCACTCTCAGGCCGAGCAGTTGCCATGCCAAGCTGTGATGCATCCAGATGGGATACTTTCTGTGGTCCATCTATAAAAGTTTTTTCTCATCTACAATGAGGGAGGTTGCCTCATTTATGCAGAGTATAGAGGTATAACTTTTTTTTAACAACACTACTGCTGATAGTGTTGGCAACAAATCTGATTGCATTTCAAAGTACAGGAAGACAATAATTACAAAAGGATATTAGTAAAGCTTGGAGATGGCACTGTAATTAGCAAATTAATTTTAATACAGGTTAATTTAAACTTGTATCAAACCTCGATTAAACCAGGCTTTGGAGTACTGTACACATATATGTTCCCAATATAATTAAAAGGCACTGGAGAAATTACAAACAGATTCACAGGGATGACTTCACAACTAAGAGGATATTCTTATCAGGACAGACTGAACAATTTGGGTCTCATTTCTCTATGAATTAGAAGTTTGATGGGTGATCTAATAAAGGTCTCTAAAATTATAGAGCAGTTGAAAGACTAAACAAGAAGATAATGCAAGATAGACCAAGACAAATCTCTGTTAATCCAATAAGGAAGTCAAGAGAAATATCCATGCAGAGATAAGGATGTGCACCTTGCTTCCATTAGTAGTAGAAAAGCACAGATGCATTTAAGCAAAAACTAGGTACAGATGTTGGAGAAAGAAGTGATGGATATAATAATAGTGTTAGATAAGATAGATTGAAGAAGGCTTGTCTGGAGCATAAATTGCAGCATGAGCTGTTTCTGTCCTGTAAATTCTATGAAATTCTATGGATTGTATGTGATGGAGATGTTCATATTTATAAGGAACTTCAAAAAACTAAGTGTGACAAAAGCTATTTCCACTGGTTAGTTAGTTAGTTCCTGTAACATTACGAAGTTCTTGAGAAGCTGTGTGGGAGTCATAAGCCAAAATTAGACACAGAATCACATAAAAGAGTAATGGCAGGTGACAAAAAGCTTGAACAAAGTGGTAGGTTTTGAGAACCATCATAAGACTGGAGAGAAGTTTAGGTAAGTAATTCCAGACCTTGAGAGATAGCTAAAGTCATGGCCACCAACGAGGGAATGATTAAAATTGGGGATATCCCGGGGTGAGAGTTGGTTGAACATGAGGGTTGGAGAGAAGAGGTTTGAAACAAGGATTTTAAAAATCAAGCCCTTCGTGGACTGGGAGACAGGGGAGATTGATGAATAGGACTTGGTTTAAATTAGAATAAAGCCAGCAGAGTTTTGATTAAGCTCAATTTTATGGAAGGAGAAAGGTGGGAGATCAACCAGAAGGCATTGGTATAACCATAAAAATAAATGGGGGGAGAAAGTGAGTAACTTTTTTTTTCCTTACACAGAATCATTTTTAGGACATCCAGCCACATTAGAAATGGTGGTGAGAGCAGAGTTCATATTTGCCTTTGGAAAGAGAAATGATTTAATATTTGAAAAATAATAAAATTTAAGGTCACAGTCCTATCTCTTGTGTTCATGTGGAGCAGATAAGTTGAATGAACTCATTGGAATGATTGGCCATTCAGCTTATTGTGTCAAACCACAGCTATTCGCAAACCACAGCCCTTGGTCTGTGGCTATGAGGCTTCATAAGCAAAATATGATGAACATTTCTGCCATTCATGCCCTTCTCAGCAATTAATTCCTGATCCTCTTACTCTTTGGATGAGAGACATTTTCACCATCTCTTGTCTCATTCTTGTCCAAATTATCTAAAATCTATGTTCCCTAATTTCTGACCTCACTGCCGAGTGAAACAGGTTCTTCCTGTTCAGCCTGACTAGACCCTTTGTATTTTGATGCACGTCATTTAAATTTTGAAGAGCCATGTCAACTCATCTCAACCTCCTTTGGTCAAAAGGAAATAGCCCAGCTTAGCCAGTCTGACCGCACAACTTAAAATTCTCCAATCTTGCCTTTCAGGTATTCTTAAAATATCTTTGACATTTCCTTGATTTTCCCTACCTATAATTTTCTGCAAGCACTTTCTCTTCCTTCCTACTCTCCCTTTTAGTTTCATCCTTGCATCTTTTATATTGTTCTGGATGGTCTGTAATATTGAGTTCTTGGTATTTATAATAAGCTTCCCTTTACTGCAGTACTCTCTTCCATACAAATAAACATCAAAGGATGAGAGTTGGCAAGATGGTCAAGGTTGGGGAATCACATACTTTTTTTGTCAAATGGGTACGCATTTGCTCTATAGCTACACTGTATCCTTCAAGAAGGCTCCCATTGTTCAGATCTACCTCGAGGAAGAATCTTCTTGCCCACTGTTGTGAGATCTCAGCCCAGATAATTTAATCATAACCTAACTGAAAACTTCTACTCTGTCTATTTTTGTTGTTTTCCATAACTCTGTTGAATCTAAATAATCACTTTTGGAAAGCTCATTCAGAGATCTAGTACAAGTAAACTGGAGCAATGACATCCGTCATTGTTGCAGAACTCTACTTTTCTAATTCGGTGGACTGTCAAAAATAAAATTTAAGATACAATATTATTGTGAAGGAAATAATTTAGTGTCTAGGAGAAAGAAAACATAATGTTCTGTTCCATTGAAAAAATTATGTTATGGGTCAAACATTGGCTATAGCTTGGTAGCAATTTATCATGTAGAAGAAAAAGCATTGTAAACAAAGATATTTCTGTTTTGAAAGATTCAGCACAGATATTTGAGGAAGTTGTGTTCCACAGTTCTGAGATTACTATGCAGTGAAGATGCTGCGATAAGAAAAAGCAGGTAGGGTGAGGTTTTGGAACCAAGAGGGAACCACAAGAGGAATTTTCAAAGTAGCACTGACTATTTCTAATCTTGATTAAAAGAGACAAGAATTGTTACAATGACAAGTTGGTGATTAAATGCAAGAGAGAAATCACTTATTGGACAGCAAACTCCAAAAGGCACTCTAAGAAACTCCTTAGAAGTAAAAGTATTGCAAGTGACAGCAGAACACAGAGATAAAAATGTAAACAATTGCAGAAACAGTAAGAATGGCACCAAGGAGCATGAGAAAGAAACCATGCCACTGGTTTCAAATCTGGTTATGAAATGGGAATGGAGAACAATCGTGGAAGAGAAAAAGCAACATTGGACAAAAATGATTAACGAGAAACTATCTTACTCAAATGACCTTGTAAAATACTACAGGTAAATAAAAAATCTTTCATGAAATTAAAATTATAAATTATTTTATATAAGAAATATAAAATATCAAAGAAAATACTTTATATCTCAGTGATGCTTATAATCCTGTTTATTATTTTAAAGTAAATCAATTCTGTTTAAAGAGAATAATATTTGAAAATTTAGTTCTAAAACCAGGTACATTTTTTCTATTTACAGATTTATGAAGTTACAACTTTGGGGTGACCATGGCTTGAAGAATCCTCCGTAGAGTCAGTTTCTAGTTTTATGGGATCACCGGCTACAGAGGGACCCACAACTCTCCTCCAGCCCAATGTAGCTTCACAACCTCTGCAGACTGGCCTTCAGAGGACAGAAGGGAATTGTAATAGCATCATTCTGAAGCTCTAAGAAGGAGGGTTGCTGGTTTCTCACTAGCACAGTGAGCAGGTTAACTAGAGAGGCTTCCTATTCTGCAAATAGCACCTCACCGAAATCCAAATTGCTGTGTAATATCATCCTATCATTGTGCACCTGGGCTGTACAGTGTCATGGATACTTTGAAATGGTCTGAGGAAACAGATAAGTGTCCATCACCAATGTGGTGGACATTGGTAGATGCAACATTTTTCAACAAAGGTTGATGTGCTCCAAGCTCTGTCTGGTTGGCACAGACCAATGCTACCACAGGTGTGAAGGTGACACAGCACAACAGTAAAGAATCTGTTTCTTCCGGATCTTGGCTATGCTCTGTTATGAGCATCTATGTGACTTGACATCTCTGATGCAACAAATGAAACTTTAGTGCAACCAAATAAAAAATCTGCGTGGAAGAGTTATCCATGAAATAATAAATAAATACATTAATATATAATGTTATATTTTTGATTATAAAAACAACATGATTTAGAATTCGACTGTTCTATTTCAATATATCGCTTACAGTGAGCATGGCAAATAACTGAACATAATATGTGAGTGATTTTCATGTTGGTAACAGTGGTTTTGAATATTTTGTGGTTCAGCTGGCAATTACAGGATGGGATTTGCATCACAATTGTGCCAATCACCTCATGGGATGAGGCAGCTGAACCCACTTAGAAAGTGTCCTAATTGTGGGCATCCAACATATCTGCTTGTTCCCTCCAATTAATAAATGTTAGCAGTCACATAGTTTGGCCTTGTATGGCATTGTCACTTGTTTGAACATTTTATTAGTTGAATGATTGCATCTGACTGTGTGCTTAGTTGATTATAAATTTCTGTATATTTTCATATATTCCCTTACAAAATAGAAGAAGATTTTTTGGCCCATTGTATCTTTGCCATCTCTCAAAGCAATCACATTCTCCCACTCATTTCTCTGTACACTATTCACTCTCACATACCCAACAACTGTCCTGTGATTGGCCCACCCACCTACACCAAGGGTAATGCAGTAGCCAATTAACCTGACAACTGGCATATTTTTGTGGGATTTGGGAGGAGACTGGAGTGTGTAGTTATTTCTAATTTATGTAAAATTTCCTATGTATGTTCCAGAAATTTACATCAAATCTTCAGTTACTCATTTGACTGCAACAATAACTTGCATTTATATAACAACTTTTAACTAAGAACATTTTTTCAAGGCATTTACGAGGATGTGGGGCTAAAAATCAGTGCAAGATTAAAGAAGGATAATGGGAAGAATTGAGTTAAAGGCAGGAAACATTACAGGAGGACCCAGGAACTAGGCAAAGCCACTCAAAGTTAGTTAAAAGACGAAGAAATTCACAGTTAGTCAAATGGAGAGAACAAGATGGTGGTTCTATTACCAAAGGAGGTTACACTTATCAGGCGTGGAGAAGCCAAAGAGAAACACAACTATATGGATGAGAATTTAAAATTCCAAAATGTTGATGGACTAAAAGTCAATGCAAATTAAACTAATAAAAGTGAGAAGCAGAGAGAACCAAATGGAGGACGAGGCTGGCCTAATGATCATTGGAACAGTTGAGCCTGGAGGTGACTGGTAGCAGATTCAATGAGGTGGGGTAAAGATTTATTATGATGTGGAGTTAGAATAGATTTTCTTTCTCTCTGAAGAAACTTAGTTTGGATTTCAACAAAAAGCTTAACTTGAGTAAGGTCTTATTCCACCTGATCCTGTACCTGAGTTTGCAGTATTGTTTGAAAGATTAGCTAGGATTTTAAGGTGGAAATAACAGTAAAATTAACAGCATTTACCATAATGGAGTAAATTGAACAGCACTAACACAGTGACACATAGAAATCAAGAGGTTATCCTGCTGCTCATCAATATAACAATGTCTCGTGAAGAAATTCAGCATTCAAATTCATGAAAAATCAGAGAGGAAACTCTACACTGGCAGGAATCATGTTTGGAAGAATGTAAGGTGGTTGTGAATGTTGGAGACAGGTCTCTCAGCCCTAGGACAAGGACTCCTCAAGTAATATCCTCAGCCTACCTTCAAAAGGGGCCTTGCAGCATAATTCAGAAGTGGGGATATTTATTGGAGATTGAGTATGTGCAACTCCTCAGATCATAAAGCTGCATTTGCAAAATGCATTAAGAGCTAGACAATGGTCAGGCTTGGGTTGATTTGTGGCAATTAACAAGCACCAGGCCTGATCTTCTCCAGTAAGTGAGAATCCAACACCTCATATTGACATTGAACAGCATTACTAACACTAAATCCCCCACCATCCATATCATTGACCAGAAACTTAATTGAACCAGTGACACTCTCCAGTGAGTACATACATCCTGACCCTCAGAGCCTTCAACCATCTATTAACCATGTCGGGGACAAGATGGAATACTCACCACTTGTTTAGATGAGTGGAGTTCCAGCAACCCTCAAGAAATTCAGCACCATCCAGGAGAAGGTGGAGGACTACCCTACATATTCACTCCTTCTGCTACCATTGGATAGTGGATGCCACAGGTATTATCTGCAAGATCCACTGGAGCAACTTGCCACAACCTCTTAAAAGGATCTCCCAAACTCTCCTGCTAAGAATTAAAAGAGCAATAGGTGCATGGGAACATCAGCACCTGCAGACCATTCTGGCTTGGGAATTAATCACTGTTCTTTCATTACCAATGGGTCCAAAAACATAGAACTCCCTCAAAACAGGGTTTCAGGTATTCAAGAAGGCAGCTTGCCCCAACTTGCTATCAGTAATTAGGATGGATAAATACTGGCCTTGACTGTAATATCACATCCCAGAAATAAATCAAAAAAAATACCTATTAAATGTTCACTAGGCATACCAGAAGAGTTAGGGTTTGTTCATTCAAATGTAACTGTATATTTAAATGGTATGATTTATCTTAATGTAAACAACTCTGTTGTATTGATAATTGTCCTTTACAAGGGTGGGGTCTCATTCCTTCAGATCTTAAATACTGTTGGAGATATTTTAAATTGTTTTATACTTTGTATTCTTTATCTCTTCCCCTCTTCCTTAGTTCCAGCTATTATTTCCTGTATTTGTTTCACTTTTTATGCATGATTTTGCATTGTCTTCTAACTTCCACTTCCTAATTTTGATTCTGCTTATCTCAGTTAAAACATGCTTCACACAAATCCCAGATCCCATAAAGAGTGCTACACAGTGTCAGAATCCTGATGACCATACTTTCTGCTGAGAAGTCCACAATAGGAGTCTGGGCATCTGTAAGTGTGATCATTGATGATCACCTTCATTCACCATTTTCAACAAGATGTTTATCGTGCCCTCCCTCTTCTCAGTCTTTAGCTGAAAGAAACTATGGCTAATATATAGACTATGACTTTAAAATACTAAACTGTAGACTGATTGCAAGGAAAAAACTTAAGAGGTTAAGAGGTAAAACTGGCATCGTATGTGTAAGTTGGCCTATTGGTGATAATATTTTTCAAGGAAATGATATGGTTGAGAAACAAGTGAGGCTGAGGATGGATCCTACCTGAGAAGGTAGAAAATTGCCCAGGTATGTCCTGTTCACAATCATTCAGACAAGTCTAATCTGGTTAATTACCAGAGTGTAAACATAGGGGCAATTAAGCTGCACTGTCCCAACAATGATCTGCTCCCCAGTTTGGTTTCACCAGGACAACTTGGCTCCAGACGTCAGCCTTGGTTTAAACTTGGACGAAGAGCTGAATTCTAGAGGTGAGGTGAGAGTTAATGCCCTGGATACCAAGGCAGCATTCGACTGAATGTGGCATCAAGAAGCCCTGTAAAACTGAAGTCAATGGGCATCAAGGGAAAAGTACTCCAGTTACTGGAGTCTCAAAAGGATGATCATTGTTGTTATTTTAGGTCAATCATCCCAGCTCTAGGTTACCACTGCAGGGGTCTCTCAAGGCAATATCCATGGCCCATCCATCTTCAGCTTCTTCATTAGTGAATTCCCTTTCATCACAAGATCTGATTGTTGCACAACATCCAATTCTATTTGCTATTCCTCAACAACTGAAGCAATCCAGATGTGCACACAGCAAGAGCTGGACAGCATTCCGGCATGGGCTGATAAGTGACAGGTAACACTGGTACCACAGAGGAGCAAGACAAGAGAGTATTTAACCATGTATCCTTACCATTCAATGGCATTACCATAGCAAAGTCACCCAACCGTGAACCTGTTGGGGATTGCCATTGAATCAAGTGGACCAGCCCAAATAAAAGCACTGCAACTACAAGAGTACTACTCAGATCCTGAAATAATGAATAAATTTTTTTTAAATTCGTTGTGGAGAGGTGGGAGAATAACATAATGTTAGAAGTCTTCTGATGAGGCTTTGGCTGGAAAACTTAGAACTGTTGTAAAGCTAATCCTTTGGAGCAGGGAGAGTGTGTATTTCTGTTCATTTGTTAATCAAGATTGCCCTCTTGTGATTAACAGGATATTTCCCTTCAGTTCTATGTTCTGTTATCATTAATAGCACGTCATTGAAACAGAGTTGCAGACGTGTTTTCTGTTTGGTCATTTTCTGGCATTACATTCATTTCCAACAACCAATGTTTTTTTACCTGTTTCTCAGACGGAAATATTTCTTTAGCCATCATTTTCCTGATGTGTCCTTTAAGTATTTGAACTTGGTTAGTAGTGATGAGGTATGGTAGAGTAGATCAGAACATACAACATTAAAATTCTGACAGTGCATTTATTTTAAGCAGGACATTTGTCAACGGTACTTCTGTGTCATGAGAGATGTGCTAACAGAGCATTCTAAAAACCTTGGCTTTGAACTTTTTATGTTTGTTTCTCGCTGTTATGCATACAAAAAATGATTCTTTTTCCTACAGTGGAAGTCACTAACAATCATTTTAAGTATGAAATGGCTATTGCCAAAATTCGACTGGGCAGTTCCAGCCTCAAGTTGTGCTTGCACCAGTGATTCATTTTTCATGTCTGATGTGCAGTTAGTGTTGCAGCCGTGTGCAGCCGGCAAAATGAATTCACATGGTTCTGATATGCTCCTTTTCCAGGGCAAGCTAGGAAACCAGATTTTAATAGTGTTCGTACCTCAGATTAATGGTCTGGCAAGGTAGCAGGCCAGTGCTGGGATCCTGACTAAA
>JARFYF010000112.1:21663142-21677580 GCA_030265395.1 Rhina ancylostomus | reverse complement strand
TTTGATGTACATGTGACTAATAAATAAATATCTATCTTTAAAAAAAATGGTCAGCATAATAATCTGTCAACTCATTGCAGGAGCTCAAAATTTGCTCGAGTTTAATTCTCCCTCCTTACTCAATTTGCTACCTCCCAAGGATGCAAATTCCACTGGGATCATTTAAGTTGTGTTGGATAATTTTAGACACCCTACAACAATCATATTTCAATCTGATCTGCCCAGATAGAGTTAAAATACAATGCAATGAAAATATGACTGAAATCAATGAAAATCACATTGGAATCAACAGACATTCAGCAAAAGGGAGATGGTACAAATTCTTTTAATCACCAGTAAACAATAACAAACTATCTAGCAAGAAATTAACCTGCTGTTCAATTTACTACATCATCTATAACCACTACAAAATAACATCTAACCAATGCATAATATTTTGTTAATTCAGTTGTTTTTTGTCAATGACCAGAGATTACATCTTTCTAGTCCAAATGTGAAATGTGGACTAATGCCAATTTTGTATGGAAGGAAGCCATTAAGCTATTAATTCAATATCAGTTCTTTGCCAGAGCATCCAGTTAAACCCACGTCCTGCTTTCTTCCCACAGCCCTGCAAATTCTTTCCTCCCTGATATCCATCCAATTCCTCTTGAACATGACAATTAAATCCATTAAGACCCCCGGCATTGCACTACCTACACCACCTGCCCACTGTAAAACAAAAATCTTTTCCTTATGTCACTTTTGGTTTTCTTGCCAATATTTTCATCCAGTGTTCCCTGGTTCTTGTCCCCTCTACCAACGGGAAAAGTTTCTCTTTCCACTTTGTCTCTTCCCAGGATATAGTTACTACACATATACTTTATAAAACCCAGGATAGTATGTGCTTTTTCTTCCCACACCACTTTCAATGAACAATGCATATACATGTCCCATTACCTTTCTCATGCCCCCTTTTTAGAACTGCGTCCTCTTGTTTATATTGCTTCTTATCCTTTCCACCAAGGTGTAAGCTTTCACATTTTTCAATAATAAATTTTGTTTGCTACCAAGCTACCCATTCTACTAGCCTGACCTGCTCACAGCTCCCTACGCCTGCAGAGTGGCAAATTTCATGCTCTGTACACTCAAGTCTTGAAGCATTAACATGCAGACAGTCCCCCAGTTATGTAAGGGCTCCCTTCCTGAGAATTGTTCGAAAGCCAGAAATGAACAATTTCACGCAAAATCAAGATATTACAATGAAGACAAAATACTTTGATGGCAGATTGGCAGCAAATTTTGCTTGAAATATATTAATGATTATAAATAGATTAATTGAAAGTCCATTTTAAAATATTCTCCGTAATTGTATTGCTGAATTTAGACTATTGACTATGTCTGATTCCAGTCTTAATTGATGCTTGAACTAAAAATTTCAATGGAGATGTTTTTGATTGTTGTTTGAATTGGGGAAGAAATATCAAATTATTTTCTTGTGGTATGGTAATATTTCCATTTCTCTCATTTATGTGGGCTAATAAAGGAATGGAACTAACAGTACTTTCAGGCCAAGATATTGGGTGTATTTAAAGCAGAGATTGATAAGTTCTTGGTTGGTAAGGGGTTAAGGGTTACAGGAAGAAGGCGGGAGAATAGGGTTACAAAAAGGATCAGCCATGATTGAATGGTGGAGTAGATGCCATGGGCTGAATGGCCTAATTCTGCTTCTCTATTTTATGGTCTCAGATTTCTACACACACTACTACGTTATTTGCACTGCAATGGGTCATTATTAAGGGAAGAAATCACTCAATTTCTGGTTTGGGAGAAAAAAAAAGTTCAGCTTCTTTTTTGGGCTGCAGTAATTACTTCCCTCCCCCCCAAAAAAAAGTGAACAGCAGCCAAACTTATTTTTGACATGAGAGAATTTGCATAAAGATGGATTTCAGCACGTTTTCTGTAACCTAGGGATTGCCAGCATACAAGGAAAAGCAGTGGTCCTAGTACTGATCCCTGGAGAACCCTACTGTACACTTGCTTCCCATCCGAAAAAGCATCTCACTACTCCTGTTTCCCATAACCTAGCTAATTCTCTTTCTATGCTGCTGAAGTCCCTTTTATTCCATGGCCTTTGTTCTTGATGACAAGCCTATTATATGGCCCCTTATAAATGCCTTTTGGAAAATCCACTTATACTACTTCAACTGAATTTCCCTCTAAAATCGTCAGTTACTTTATCAAAGACAGGATTTGCCTTTAACATATCCATGCTGGCTTTTTCTAGGGAAGGAAATGATGTGGAGAACCCAGAAAATGCTCAATGATCACAAGAGGCTATAGCAGGGTAAACAAAGATGGAAATGGGGGAAACAATTCATCCATTCAGTATCTTGACTTGTTAATTAGCATAGAGAAAAGCAGAGAAAATTGACATGGACAAAAGTACATTAACAACAGAACAGAGTATTAATACAGGACCTCTAGACTTAATTACTGAGGCAGAGTGTGCACACCTGTACACAAAAAAAAATAGAATTACTTAGTTAAATTGCAGTGAGGTGTCAGCACTTACAAATTCATATAAGAAAACTGTACACACAAGTTCTATTCACATCAAAGGGGATTATTCATCACAGCTGACCTTCCAGCATTTCAATCATTGTCATCATCGTGACTAAAATTAATTATGCCGCATTTCAACACATTATATCCATTCACATCCTAATTATAGAATTTTTCCTTGCACTCTTTGCCCTTCAATCAAAGTAGACAAAAAGAGCTTTGTGCTACCTTAACAACAGTGACTGCTTCAAAGGCGATATTTCAATGTGACAAGGTAATACATAAAAAGATAACTATTATTAAAGCAGTAAATCACCGTCATGGCTACCAAGCACTGAATACCGCTGGGAAATATTTTCCATTGCCAGGTATAATCAATACATCTTGAAAGAATCCAAATACTCCCCAATTACCATAAATAACAATTGTTAAAGAAAAAATGCTTTGTTCTGTAATATTATAGTATTTCCTTAATTACAGTTCTGGTGTGGCTTTGGTAGAACATTAGAAAAATGTCAACAACAAAAATGGAATGGCCCATCTATTCTTAGATAAGCCTTAACTTATGAAGAATGCATAAACAATTTTTCTACTTCATCCTGTAGACAAGTCTGAGTGGGTACTTCATAAATGGCATTTCATCCTAGTGATTTCCTAAACAGGAATGCCAATATCAGCAATAAGTTAACGTGCATCTCATCAATATCCATGAGCACAGAATTTGGGGGTGGGAGGGAAAGAGGGGCAGGAGACAAAAAGCATTGCTTGAAGTTTAGTATCAATTCTTTTAATTCACTCACATTATGCTGAAACCATCTGATGCTCAGAGCATCAAGTCCAAATCCAACTTTATATAAAAATATCTTCTATGCAATGCACATTTAGGTTAGATTCTGAGTGGCTAGATTGAAGGAGAAAACTAGACCTTCATCAGGTCTTCGATCTGAAAAGTTAACATTATTTCTCTTTCCACAGATGCTGCCTAACCTGCTGAATGTTTCTGGTATTTTCTGTTTTAATTTCAGGATTTCCAGCATCTGCAAATTTTTGATTTTCTGTTATCATTAGGTTCAGATAAACAGAATAATTGTGTACACATATTTACTAACATAGTTAATTATGAAATGATTAAGAATGATTTTCTTCCCATTTGAGAGTTCACTATGCACAAATAGATTGACATATTTCATACATACAACAGTATCTACAACAATGCTCCATGAGCTGCAAAGTGCTTTGGGGCATCCAGAGACACTGAAAGATGTATAAAAATAATTGGGTTTCTGTGTTTCAGGAAGCAGGTACATTTTTATGTCTGGTCCAGTCATTCATTAGCCATGTATTTAATAAACTTTGACCTTAAAGCTCAAAATACAAGTATTACCTGCTACCACTCAAAGTAACTCTCGACACTCAATGACTGTGTATTTTTTTTGCTCTTCCTCTCCATTTCAGGATGAAGACTCATTTTGTGACTAACCTACATGTTTTGCAACTAATCGGAGTGAGATTCCAATTTTATATATATGTGTGTAATGTAAATAATATAAAATAATGTGCCAACATCCACCACAAGAATCACAGAAATATGGAGAATTTTCAGCCAACTGTGCCAATACCAAGCAAAGAACAAGCCAATTAGGCTTTTCCCACATCCCAGCTGCAATCCATTTTTGAAATGCTGTAATCTCTCATCCAAGTACTTGTTAACTGTAATGAGAATATTGCCTCCACCACCTTTTGAGCTTTAGTACAAATTAAAATCTTCTCTCTACTCCTTCCCACACTAGAAAGTAGCTTAAATCTAATTCCCCTAGTCACTGTCCTCTCTTCACAAAAATAGGTCCTTCCTGTTTAGTTTGAAAAGCCACTCATAACTTTACATACCTATAATTAAAAAGGTCCCCTCAGGCTCCTTTGTCCAAACAAAAAAAAACCTAGTAACTCCTCCAGATCATTAAAATTCTCCAGCCTCAGCAGATTCTTATCACGATTCTTTTCAATCCCAGGGAGGTTGCAAGCACATCCTTCATATGGTGTTGAGACAAGAAGTGCATCAGTAATCCAGTGTGGTCTAACCAATATTTTACATAATTCCGGCATCATCTCCAACTCTTGTACACCATGGCTAGGCCAAGAAGGGCAAATTTTCCCCTATCCAACAACTATCTTATCTCCTTGCCCTGTTATCTTCATGCAACTATGGACAAGCATTCTCAAATCCTATTTGGTATCCATCTCTGTCCTCCCTTACCTTGTTTACCTTCACCAAATGCTTTTTCTCCTATTTCTCCAGCTTGAATTCCATTGGCCACTCTTCTGCCTGCCTAACCAGTCCACTGCTATCCTCCTGCAGGGAAGAACTTTATTCCTAAATATAATTTTGTCTAGACCTGGCACTCTACCCAGTTTTAAAAGTTATCTTTGCCCCCACTTCATTTTGAACACACCCTTGTCTGCCACCTCCACACTCAGCTTAACTTTTTGGTCTTCAATTAGACCTTTGTAACTGTCTACTTCACATTTCTATAAGACATCATGGCATTCCTCAATCCCACCTGCCAATGCTTTTTCAGTGCACCCTTCTCTGCCTTCTTAAATTCTGATTTTACCTCCATACCTTTGCCACTTCACTAGGATCCTACAGTGTTGAACTCTCAGTACCTGTCATAAACTCCCTCCTTGGACGCCTCACCTGTTGCACACCCGCCCCGCCCTGCTTGCCCCAGTCCTCTCCAATCTTGTTTGCCCTCAACATTCTGAGGCTTCTAGATTTAGGAACTTATTTCCACTACCCCCAGCTGTTACTCCATTCTAACCATTTTTAAAAACAAAAATGGTAATTTATTTAATTCCCTGTAAAGCTCCTATTTTTCTAACAAGGATTTACGCTCAAGCAACTGTTTCCAGCTGCCTTTGCCAACATTCCTTATGGTACCAATATCTGTTTGGTCAAAAGCAATTACAGAATTTCAATCGGACATATTTTTGCAGGGCTGCAACTGGGAAACAAACACCACCATCTCCTGATCTGAACATGCACAAAGAAACATTAGCAAACTTTATAATAACAATGAAGGTGGAATACAAAGGGGTGAAAGTTATGGATCCCCACCAGAATACTAAGGTGAATGGCAGACACTCAGCAAGGGGAAAGGAATGGAGCACAAGATGGGAACGAAGACCAAGTTTATTATCCAACATTAGGCATTGTGCAAGTCACCTGGAAATAATAGGAGGTTATCCCAGGCTGCCTACCCCCATCCATTACATGTTTCAGGCTCTACAATTAAATAATTATTTCATCTTAATTTATCATATCAAGTCCTTTAATCATCTCATCTAAATCAGATTGCCCTTTAACCTATTTTGAAAGAGGACATAAATCCAAATCTGTACATCTTTGAAATGTGGGAGGAAACCAGAGGACCTGGAGGAAACCCACACAGACGGGGGGAGAATGTACAAACTCATTACAGGCAGTGGCCAGAATTGAACCCGGGTCACTGGCACTGTAAGTGATACGCTAACCACTAGGACAACAAATGAAAGAAAGAACAGTAGAATACAAAATCAGAAGCAGGGAAATCAAGCGCAAGAGGCAAATAGGGCCACAGTACAAACAAAAACATTACAGTTGTGCAGCTAGTAGAGTTACTGCCTCGCAGTGCTAGCAAACTGGGTTCAATCCTGACCTCGGTTGCTGTCCATGTGGAATTTCCACATTGGTGCCCTGGTTTCCTCAAACATACCAGAGATCTTGGTAGGATAATTCGCCTTTCTAAATTGCCCTTATTGTGCACTTGAGTGGTAGAATCTGCAGTGAGTTCATGGGAATGTGGGGCAAATAAATTGTGATTAGTGCAAGATTGATGTAAATGGGTGCATGAAGCATTCATAAGGTAGTTCAGTTCACAGCACAAACAGAAGTGAAACTGTTATGATCTAATGGCCATTGTGTAGGCATTGTTGAATGGGAATAAAAGCTGGGAGCTTAATATTTAGGGATATTTAACTGTTAGGAAGAGCAGATGGACAAAGAATAAGCTACTGGAAAGACTAATTGAAGACTTTGTCAGAGATTTGAATTTGCAGAGGGTGGAATAGATTTGGGAGACAAATCCTGAGTTAGGGGTTCACCTAATAATGGTGGCTAAAGAAGTGAGGGTGGGGGATTGTATTCAAGGAACTAATGTTGGAGAAACCCAGATTTCCCAGAGGGCTGAAGGGCTGGAGGAAGTTAGAGACATGGGAAGGGATTGAGACCATGAAAATATTTCAACACAAGATGATGATTTTAACATGGAGATGTTGAAAGTACTAGCCATCAAGATACCTTGGTGAGCATTGGGTGATTAGAGAGCAGGACCTGGTATGAGCCAAGATGAGGGCAGTCCTTTGTGTGGGCTGAGGTTCATAAATCATTCAGGATGAGAGGCTGATGAGTTTTGCATGTATAACATGGAAAAATATGGAACAATCTACTGGCATGTCCAAGGCTGATTATGAATGCTTTTAGAACAATTTCAGTCATTCTAAGCTGTTCATAAAATTGTCGAAGGACAGTTGTTGCTTTTTGTTTCCAGAAGCAAAATGACATTGAATTTATTAACTACAAAACTATTATGCAAACCACAATATATATTTGATACTTATGGTGTCGGCTACAATTTATGCTGCTCCTTTTCTAGAGGTAATGGATATTTTGAACAACCCCAATTTTTTTGCCTCTATAGCCCTTTTCGTTTTCTTGGTTTACTTTGAGGGAATGATCAGAGGTTGCCGCAAAATAGTTCATGTTTGATTCTCTCCCCCTCCTGGTCTGTTCCTGTTCTCTCTCTCTCTCTCCCCTTCTCGCACGTCCGCTCTCTCTCACACGTGTACGTACTCTCCCGCGCTCTCACTCTCTCTCTAATATTTCTTTCTGCACACATACTAACATTTTTTTTTATTAAATACCAACTGAAGCCATTGGTATTTTAAGCTGTAGTTGACCAGCTCTGAAAAGTATTATTGTAGAATCATGGAAATAAATTTTCCATCAGATTTCAAGTGCTTAGCAATCAGCTATTCAATCTTTGAAGCAGAAACAACCAAATGCTATTCCCATTTTACTGATAAGTACTTTTAATACAATGCAACTGCAATATAACATGCCTTGTTTTATTGCAGATATTACCAGGTCCTTCGGGGAGGTGCATGCATTTTTATTCCAGGGTCACAGAATGTAACAGAACTTTGTGAAAGTCCCCTTGATAACTGCAGTACTGAGGAGGGAGCAATAGATTCTGGAAAAAGATCACTGATTCAGTGCTCGAGATCTATTTTACAATTTATAGGTGTGGGATACAGCAATGGGGACTAAATGGAGAGAATAGGGGTAGGCACTGGGAAAATGGGTTCAAGATGTCTGTGTGCAGTGTACTACAGTATATATAAAAGAATGCAGGATTCCAAATTGGTAAAAGTTACATTCACTTATTGTGTGGGTAGCTTATAAGACGAGTGTTAATTGTCCCTTACTCGCGCATTTTATGAAGGTTGAACTACCTGTAAAAGTATGAAGATGGGCACGAGGTGATTTTATCGAATTGATTCACCACATCGTCTCCTTACTGAAAATGACTTGTATACTTTTCACCGCCACTATTTGTGCCCTTTGTCCCTTGCAATTTAAGTGTAAATAATGCAAAAATGCAAGTTGCATGTCCACTTGTCTGACAACTACATTCATTTAACATGTCTGGCTGTATTTTATAGCTTTGCTCCTCTCAAATGTTTTCAAGTGATGATAAATGTGACAAGATTAGTTGAATTTTATCTAGTTTATTAAGTCAGTTAATAGTGTATTGCTTACCACCTTGATGTTTTACTACATTAAAAGGTGTTACATGTTTCTAAGTGAAACATGTTTGGATGGACAGAATACTTGTGTATTTCTTTTGAATTTGCCTGAAGCATGTTCATTCCTCAGAGACACTCCACAAAAGCTTAAAACATGTTACCAAGGTTTCTATCAAAGTGGAGCTAGCTTTTGAAAGTAGCTCTGTAGGGATCTCTTGTCAGTGTACTGATGTGAAAAAAGTCTAATTATATGATGACAGAAAGTGTAGTGTTCTGTAATTATGTAGCAAGAATATCTTATTTCTTGAATGCATGGAGGTTAAGTTGCATTTAAATTGGTAAAATAATGCAAGCAATTTTTGATTATTGCATAACCTGCCATGTAATTAATTGTTTTAGCAATTGTTAAAGATTTTGTTTGAATTTGCTGAACATTGCAGAGGTCTCAAAAGGGATTTATTTTTTTCCCTCGTCCATATTCCATTGTGTCCTATTTAAAGTCAAAGTCAACAATGGCAATGACTTTTTCATTTCTTACATTCCAAGGTAAAGATTCAAATGTATTTATTTAGTTCAGGAAGCTGGAGTTAAAGCCAAGAATGGAAAATGATAATCTTTCTCAAACCCATTTAAAAATAACCCTACTCGCTAGGGACTTGAATAATCCATTTCTTTATAATAGTGATGCACTCAAAATAATGAGTATGAGCCATAGAACCAGAGCCGTCCATCAAACCACACCTCACATAATCTAACCCTTTCCTCCCGCATATCCCTCTATCCCACACATTCCTCTATATGCCTATCCAATCTCTTGGACCTGTCCAACGTATCTGCCTCCACCACCACCCCAGGTAGCCAACCACTCTCTGGGTGAAAAACCTCCCTCTGACATCTCCCCTGAACTTCCCACCCACAACCTTAAAGCCATGCCCTCTTGTCTTGAGCATTGGTGCCCTGTGAAAGAGGTGCTGGCAGTGTACTCTATCTATTCCTCTCAATATTTTATTCACCTCTATCATGTCTCTTCTCATCCTCCTCCTCTCCAGTGAGTAAAGCCCTAGCACCTTAAGCCTCTCCTCATATTCCATACGCTCTAATCCAGGCAGCATCCTGGTAAATCTTCTCTGCACCCTCTCCAACGCCTCCACATCCTCCCTATAATGTGGCGACCAGAACTGAACACAGTACTCTAAGTGCAGTCTAACTAGAGTTTCGTAAAGCAGCATCGTCAGTTCGCGGCTCTTAAACTCAATCCCACAATTTATGAAAGCTAGCATCCCATAGGCCTTCTGAAGAGAAGAGGGGTACAGAGAATAAAGGGAGTGTCCATGACATTATGGAAACAAAGAGAAAATTAATGACGTCATTTGGTGTTGGCTGACAGAGGAGGTTTGTAAATGGCCACTATTCTATTGGGACTAAAAAGAGAGAGAAGAAATAAACAAAACTGGAACTATGAGATCTAGATTACAAAGATATCTAGAAATTTGACATAAAAGACAATGTTGGAAAAGCCAATCTCGACAACTAGCATTTGTGGCGAGAGAAAAACTGAGTTAATGCCTTACATCAGAACTGGCCAGAGACTGCTGGAAGTTTGAAATAAAAACAGAAAAAGCCAGAAACATTTAGCAAGCTATGTAGCATCCACATCGTGAGAAATGGAACTAATGCCCCAGGTCATGAGCGCAACACTCATGAAAGGTCACTGACTTGAAATGCCAACATGGTTCTCTCTCTTCAGTGATGCCTCTTGACTGCTGAGCACCTCCAGCAATCTCAATTTTTGTATCAGAACTGGCCAGTTCAGACACACACCCAAAAGGCTGCTTATCTGAAGTTGTTGAATTAAATGTCAAGCCCAAATACTGTAGCATGCCCAGGGGGAAGACAGGATGTTCCTTTTGAGCTTACACCAGTCTTCACTGGAACAGTGCAAGGGGCCAAAGACAGAGGTTCAATTGAAAGTGGGCTGGGGAATTAAAGTGAGAGGGTCACGCTTGCAGAATAAATGGAGCTATTCCAAAGTGCTGCCAACCAATGTGGAGAATACCAGATATGAACACTGAATCAGTAGACTAAATTGGAGGAAAATTGCAAACAAATTGCTTCTTCACCTGGAAGAAATGTTTGGATTCCTGGATGGTGGGAAGGTGCTACAAGGATAATGTGTATTGACAGAGAAGGAAGCTGACACATAGAGGGAAGTTGTTGAAAATGCTGAAAGGCAAGGGAAATATGTGTCTAATGCTGGCATCTCAATGAAGATGACGGAAATTATGGAAGGATGATTCTTAGAATATTGATGCTGCTGGAATGAAAGACAAGGGAAATCCTATCCTTGCTCTGGATGGAAAGAGAGGGGTAGAAAGCAGAGTACAGCAAATGGAATAGACATGGTGAGAGCTCTGTCAATTATTATGGAAAGGAAGGTATTGTTCAGGAAGAAGGAATCTCAGAAGTATATACACAGAAATTAGGAGAATGGGATAGAGTTCATGTGGGAGGCAGATTGTAGGAGATGTTATTAAGAGTCAGTAAGCTTGAAATGTATACTCATCTTCCCCCACCATCCCAATCCCCTGAGATGAAATGGAGAAGTCAAGAAAGGGAAGATGAGTCAGAGATGAACATTGGAAGGTGAGGGCAAGGTGGGAATCAGCTGCAAATGTGATGAAACTTGCATGAGGGATTTGGATGTCTAGGTACAAAAAATATGCTGCACAAGAACAATATAATTAAACAGCTAATTTAATGTCTTTATAATGGTAATTCTTTGCACCCTTGTTAACATTCCTCTATATCTGCAATGAAATCTTTTCCAAGATCAAAATATCTTTGCAGTGTCGATAAGGCACTGAATACAAAGAGGAGGAAGCTGTGCTTCATTCACAAAGAGATCATATCTCACTTCAAGAGTGCATTCACTTTGTGTTTTACAATTTGGTATAGGTACTTTGGCCTTGGAAAAGATATAACAAAGATTCACCAGAATGATCTTGGGGATTAAAGGTTCAGGGGAACAGGGGAAATCCAATTTTAAACAAGTTGACTCAGTATATATAGAGGTCATTACTTCTGATAGCGAATTACAGAACAAAGAGGCACAGCACTAAAATTAGAGCTCACCCATTTTTGGAAATGAAATCAGGAAGCATTTACTCCTTAGAGAACAGAAAACATAGAAAAACTAGGGCCCAATTCAGGCCCTTCGGCCCACAAAGCTGTGCCAAACATGTCCCTACCCTAGAATTTACTATGCTTACCCATAACCCTCTATTTTACTTAGCTCCATGTACGTATTTAACAGTCTCTTGAAAGACCCTATTGTATCTGCCTCCCCCACCATTTCTGGCAACCCATTCCACGCACTCACTACTCTCTGAGTAAAAAAACTTTCCCTGGACATCTCCTCTATATCTACTCCCCAGCACCTTAAACCTATATCCTCTTGTTGCCACCATTTCAGCCCTGGGGGAAAGCCTCTGACTATCTACCCAATCAATACCTCTCATCATCTTATATACCTCTATTAGGTCCCCTCTCATCCACCATCTCTCCAAAGAAAAAAGACCAAGTTCCCTTAACCTGCTTTCATAAGGCACACTCCGCATTCCAGGCAGCATCCTTGTAAACCTCCTCTGCACCCTCTCTATGACCTCCACATCTTTCCTCCGCATCTTTCCTCCCACATTCCAAAGACGTACGAGTTAGGAAGACGTGGTTATGCTATACTAGTACAGAAGCATGGCGACACTTGTGGGCTACCCTCAGAACACTTTACGCAAAAGATGCATTTCACTGTGTTTTGATGTGCACGTGACTAATAAAGAGATCTTATCTTATGTGGACTCAGAGGTCTCGGAAAGGTTGAAGAGCCTAAGAAACCTCATTTATGTCACAAGGTAATCATACATAGTTCCATTCAATGGGAGAGAAAGTTCTTTCTTTCCCCTTTTGTCCATGGGTGCAGTGAAGCTGATTTACTGTGGTGTCTCACCCGATGTGAGATCACCTGGAACAGCTTAGAACAGAATTCAAACTGGCCGTGTGCTGGGTAGAATGGCTCAGTGATGTTCTGGCCTCAGCTATAGAAGAGGTACTGATTTACACCTCTCTCACTGTTCTGTATTTCTCTTTGCATTCCTATTTGTGTCCCAGCCCAGTCACTGGTTCATTTCTCCACTTTCTTAACTTTACATGCTCATGTGTACGAAAGTATTTTTGTTGGCTCTTGTTATCTGCTTCCTTTTGCTTGTAAAATAACCTGCCTATGGCTAATATACTAACCCAAAGTACCTAGCAACCCTGGAATAAACAGACCCTGCATTTTAAAACCAACTTTAGTCAGTCAAAGGGCTCATTCATCCCAGCATGACTTGGATAAGTTGGTGCCTTGATTGGTCCAAGCATAGAGACTGAGAATTTTGGCTTCAGCTGATTGATATATAAAGAAAGCTAGCCAGCAGTTTAAACTGAGTGGAAGTAAGATCAGAAGCTGTCTCAACAGGACATGGTGGGGATGGAAAAAAAATCTGAAAGATAACCAACAGAAATATATATTTCAAAAAGTAATCTTCTCTAATGCAAAGTTTACACCCAATTGTTTTGTTGTATCTTTTACTCTCTCACCAGCCCATCCAGTCACTTCCTCTTATGGAAATTGTATCCTTGTTGACTTTAGTCCCAAGGCTTCAATCACAAGCATATCCGTGCTTCCAAGAAGTGTTTACTCACCAGCCCCTGCTAACGTACATCCAACATATAAATTCACTCCAAAGCATTAAGGATCTGTTCATATCACCCTCCAAAGGTTGGCAAAGTTAAAGTCCAGTGCATGCACCAGAGTGCATAACTGGTTTAGCCATCAGTGGTTACCTCAGGAGCCCCACCAATCATTTCTTATTTGACTCCTCTTCATTTTCCTCCCAATGTTGCTCTTCAGGAACATTATCTAAAGATACCACATCATACTACAGATATCCACATCACCTTGCATTTCTTTTACTTTCCTCTCTCCTCTTAGGAAGTCCTGCAGGGTCAAGACAGACACGTTCCTCTCCTCTTCTAGGGTTCTGATGATGCTGAAGTGAGTCCCAAAAACTGTGCTTGACAGGACAGTCAGTGGGTTGTTTGAAATTCTGTCGCTCTTTCTGCCTTTTGTAGTTGGCCTCCGCAGGCTCCTGTTATAGAGACATGAGGTTCTTGGTGCACTACTACAAAGCCTTCCCCACTTCTGTCATGGAGTACCTAGAGCCGGTGAGGACGTTACCCTGTTTAAAGAAGATTGAACATAATCTTTGTTCATCTTCTCTCCCCTCTTGGAAATCTCAGCCCGTGACAGAGAGTACAGTGGCTGCTCTGGGAGTCAAGTATTAGGCATGCAGATAATGGGCCCCCCCACCACAGCTGACTGAATGAGAATGAGCCTGGGGAGGGTGGCCTGGCAGAGGGCAACGACATCACTCTACTCCCAAACTAGGCTTGAGAGCTCATTTATGACTAGCATGAACACAATGACCCGAATGGCCTTCTGTTTTTGATGACTCCATATTGTCATTAAACAGCTTTCTCCCCCTCCCTAGTCCAAAATGAGCTTGGATTTTTCCCAGTTAAATGTCGAAAAGAACTGGAGATATTGGAAAAGAAACCAGAGAGCAGTATTATCTGCCCTTTGTACTTGCTACCTGGCAGCAGCTTCAGTGATACCTGCTCATCAGGGAAAGAGTACAATTGGCCACTGATATCATAGCATCAGTTAATCCTAGTATCCAAGGATAAATTCCCTTCACTGTCTTTGACCCTCACCACATAATTACTTGAAGAGTATCTAGTAGATACATCACTTATTTTCTAAAGCTAATCGATAAAAGAACATTCATATATTTTGAAAGGTCTCCAGTTAACCTGCAGGTCTCAGAGCTTGTGTTCTTTCCAGTCTGCACACAGAGGCTTTATTAAGTATGTTGTTTCCTTGTGGGAAGTGAGTGCACACATCAGGTGAATAAAAATTCCCCTTGTGTGGATTTTTCGGCGGTTTAGTTAAG
>JARFYF010000112.1:21552856-21580390 GCA_030265395.1 Rhina ancylostomus | reverse complement strand
GTTGGGATTCCTCTTCTGATCTCTGAGGCAAGATTCCTTCCAGTTACTGCCTATGTTTGTCCTGAGGAAGTATCCTGTCTCTAGTCTTGTATCAGTGTGCTGCATTTGGGTTCTCTGTGAGTTTGCTCTGGATCAACATTGTGACACTTTCTAATTAAAAATAATAGGAAAAAACTGATAGGCAGTGTTAGTAATTAATGGCATTAAATCTTATTCAGATTCCCCTACCAAAATGTAAACATGATTATGTGTTAAGGTGTTATTGTTCAAGTCAGAAAATAATCAGATTTAGATGTGCAAATTTACTTGACAGAGAAATGGCTTATCAATCTTTTCCAGAAAATGTATCCTACCTTATTGGTGTTCCCAGTAAATAGGCAATGTACAGTATTCAATATTTCTACCCCTTCATTATCATTACTATCTGTGAGTTTATCTTGTGCAACCTTCAGTGGACCTCTTCAAACACTTTTTGTTATCTGTACAATAGTCCACTATTTGTTGTATTATCACTTAATTTAATTTCATAATCCCTTTTTGGTTTTTATTTGGCTTATTTCCTCTTGTATTTCTGCTGGTCATCCTATCAATTATTTTCTATGTGCTCAGTATATGAAATTTCCTTTACCTTTGGTTTTCTCTTTTAATGTTTCCATAATATTTCTTTGGTTATTTTGTTCCAACTCACTTTTAGCAGAACATATTTTCTTAATTCTTTTGATATTACTCATTCCTGCCCTTTCTCAATGTATTTCTTCAATTTACCTGTACTAGTTCCTTTCTCATTCTCTCAAAATTTGGCAAGTGTTATTTTATATCATATGATGCTGTGATCTCTGTTATTGAGACATACTCTGATGCTTGCTTTCTTTTTTCTGTACAAGTTTGTTTCCCAGTACTACTGTTATGCATTACACTCCCCTCCCTCTACTCATTCCCCTTGTGCTTCCCTGCTCTGCTTCAGCAAGGCCTTCTGGATGCACAGGAAAAACCTCCATTTCTTTTTCACTTTCCATATCTCTGCTTCCCATCTTATTTGACAATTATTGAGAAATCTCTTTATTCTGCATCTTCTAATCTCTTCAAAGATTTGCCCGTACATTTCTCCCTCCACCATCCTCCCACGATTAAATGGTCTGCAGGTTATCCCTTCTGACATGTCAATCCTTTCCTAACCTTTAATACAAACAGAAGGTGCTGGAAATAGTTAGCAAGTCAGGCAGTGAAGAGAAAATCAGAATTCACATTCAAGCTTATTACCTTTCATGAGAATTGGGAAAGTTAGAGATAAAAACATCTTAAGTTAGAGAGGTGGGAGTGGTGGCAAGAACAAAAGAGAAGGCCTATAAGTAGGATGGAAGATGAGAAATTAAATGACACAATTGATAGTGGTGTCAGCTGAAGGAAGATGAATGAATAACAGTTACTGGTTTGTGTTATTGTCATTAGATCTCACAACCTCCACTCCACAAAGATTACCCGGTCCTAGCCAAAGCTCTGTTTATTTTTTTTTCTGCTAGGACACTAGTGTGCCCACTAAATATTTTTCTTGGCAACCATGAGAAGCAGTGCAATGGCAATAGCAGAAGGACTGAGGAAGTCTGGATATTTAAGTAAATACCAATGGTAGCTGTACTATTACTTTCACAAATGTATTTTCAATCCAACTTAATGTCTAGTTAAGCATTTTGTATAAAACAATTTCCCCCCACATTTGGCTCTGTCCACGACATGCAACAAAACCCAATTTTAACAGAGATGAAAAATGTTTTTTAAAAAAAAAGCTTGAGGTATATTGCTGAGTTGATATTTTGTGCTGAACATGAGGATGCTGCCTCAGCATTTATCTCAGGGCAGCACAGTGGTGCAGCATGGAATGCTAATGCCATCAGCTCCAGTGAAGCAGGTTCAATTCTGACCTCTGGTGCTTTCCACGTGGTATTTCCATATTCATCCTTTGACCAAATTGGTTTTCCTCAGATGCTCCGGTTTCCTCCTGCATCCCAGTTGGTAAATTATCCCATGTAGTTATGTTGCAAGTGAATCAGTGGGAGTTAATGAGCATATGTGTGACAATAGGTTACTGAGAAATAGGGAATAGGATTGCTCTGTGAGCTGGCATAGATTCAATGGGGCAAATAGCTGTCCTCTGTATCATAAGGAAACATGAACAAGTGTAAACATGAAAGTGTACCAGTTGTTTATTTACTGGCTGTTATATTGATTTTTCAATCTCTGGTCCATGATCACTCAAAATGGAGAAAGTGCAGTTGAGATGGAATTGAGAACTCTGTACATCAGAAGCACACAGAGGCTCTTCATGGTGTGAGGAGCGCACTACTTCACAAACTACCCACTTGCCTGCCAGCTCCTGACTCATCTACGAAACAGTCTTTAGTTCATAACAAGTCTCATCAGACACCTCAGGATCCACAAAACCAGAATGGAATCAAGTCATAGTCCGTACCAGGAACTGGCTAAGAGGAGGAAATGTCTCTAGTCTGTTTATCCTACAACACTTTGTGCATTGTGATTCTTTACAGATGTTGACTTATCTGTGTATTCCTGTATTTTTTTTTGTTTTAACTTTACAATGTGCAGGCTCCATTTCGTACTCCTGGAAAATCATTCAAGCAGAATACACAACGTTACCTTGAGTGGTCCGCTGTGCATTCCTTTAAGAACATCGCATTTCATTGACCATTGCCAAGTTACAATAACACTTAGAAACTATGCCAATGCATTTAGACAGCCCAGTGAGTCAGGTCTGGAAACCTCGTCTTGTTAAACGACTCTCCTTATTTCCGTTTACCCTGTAACAGAAGCCGGGTAGGGTGCTGGTGGAATGAAAACGTAAATCATTTCAAAGATAGAGCAGCCATATATAAAGCAACATCGCTTGCCACAGCAAACCATTCCCAGGGTTTGTCATCAGTATTCCCTGACAGGGGTGGACGGAGGAATCCGAATGTTAAGAATGGGTTTCAGCAAAAAGCTTATTTGGATTTTCCTGGTGTGGGTCGGTTGTAACCTACGAATGACCTGCTCACAAAACACTGAGGGTGTAAAACAGAGGAAACCGTTTTTCGAACGGTTTCGACGTCTGGAGGAGCAGGTGGGTCCTATCAGACTTTGTAGTTAAAGTAACTGTTCTGGAGAGTACGACAGATGTTCTTCTGAAGGGTGGGACAGGTGGAATTGGTCGGGTCGCCGTGCACAGCAGAATGGGAAGAGCGCTCATTCAGATTTCTCCCGGTGGATATTTAGAATTTAAACGCGAATCAGAGCAATTCCCGATCGAATGATCTAAAACGGATTTACTGTCTTAAACTAGGAGCTTCTGGGATCTCTCCCACAGTTGTCCAAGTGAAAAGATTAGCAATAAGCTTCGTTTGTTCCGTTTCTTGTAATACGTATTCTCTCCCACATTATTCCCGCAGTTCCGTCGATTTCAAGAAATTAGTTTGACACGTTTGCAAATAATTTCTGAGAACTTCAATGCGTCTTCTAACATGGACGTTCGCCTTCAGTTACTGACACAACAGTACAATAATATCACTGCGACGGTCCAGAGGTTCCAAACTGTTACAGAAAACGATGTCAGGAGCTTGAAATCATGGATCAAAAAACTACAAAAGGAAACCAGGAAGATTGACCTGAAAATGTCAACCTTAGAGAAAGTACTCAATGAGCGAAGCAAGCAAATGTCAAAAGACAAGAAAGAGCAGAGGGAGATCACATCTAACCTGACAACCGAAATAAAAGACCAGAGGAATGAAATCAACTCTTTGGCTGCGGGCAAGAAGAAACTGCAAAAGGAAATAGAGAGTATTCAAGAAGAGGTTAAGGGGCAACATATCAAAATAGCAAGGTTTGAGGAACAGATGATAAGTGCTTTACAGAATGACGCGCTGTCGGCGAAACCCACTTCTGTTGACTTGGAAGGTGTGTCAGCGCCGCGACTGCACCGTGCAAAGTCCCTCAACCAGCCGCCCAGAAGCAAGCAGCGAACGCCCAGAAAAGAAGGGTCAAGTATGTCAGAAGTCCAGCAGCAATCTGGCGGACGTGTTAGGCTAATAAGGCTATTCAAGATTTACCACGAATTAAACAAACATCAATCTTCCCGAATTAAAATTCCAGCCTCTCCTTTTTTCCTTTAAGCCACCATCGAATATCCCTAAAAATTTAGTTGAATGGATGCCCGCTTGCATTGATTTAACTTATTCCAATGGAAAGTCAAAACATTTTCAAATGTAACAAATCATTTTACAGCAACTCTTACCCCATTAAAGCCAATTGGATTTAACTTTGCATTGAGATGTGATACATAGCTAATATTTAAGTTAGGATTTAAAAGAATGGAAAAACAGCACATTAGTAGCACGTCAGTAACACAACTGTAATTTTTTATAAAATAAGTTGTGATTTAATCAAAGCAGCGGGTGAGGAGATACTTCCTTTATGAACAGTACTTTCTGTATTCCACTTATACAGCAATGGAATGATTAGATGTTTCACTATAATTAATATTTAGCGCTGACACTTCAATACTTTCCTCACCCCACCCCCCACCCCAACCCCAGAATAGTAGTGTGTTTAAGAATCCAAGCAGGCAGAATGATGAAAGGTCAGAAATAACCCAGACTACGTTGTTGCTAAATTACTTCTATGAAGTGTCTATGTTAACATTCTGTAAATGCAGCGGAATATAAATTTTACTAAACAATTTATGATCGATGGCCAATAAGTGGATAACGAGGTGATGAAGTTTAGGTGGTTAACTAAGTGAAAAAAAGATTTTGTTTAGTAAAAGGCATAACACTTTAACCACTCTAGCATTTAGTACACAGGAAGGAAATGCATGGATCTTGGTGAACAGGGTTATTCAAATTATATGTTCAGCGTTCTCAGGTGAGAGAACAAAGTGATGAATGTATACACAAGAATGTGACTTTAATTCAGAGTTGATGTTGATCACTTTGACGTCACGTGTAAGTGTACTATACCTTTTAAGTTTTGTTTACAGGAAAAAAATGCAGAATTATTTCAAGGAATTAAAGCAAGGGCTGTAATAGTAATCCTAGAAATTTGAGGGCTGAGTTATGAAGAGTAGTTGTTTACACTGGGAAATTATTCCTCAAAGAAGGAATGAATGAAATGAGGCTTGGAAGTGTTCAATCAGATATTGTCAGCTTTGGAGAAATTGAAATCAAGGTAACTCTTCTACATGGCAGATCATCTGAAGAACAGGGCACTATTTAAAACTAAGAGTGTTAGAAGAAAATAGAAAAAAAAGACAGCACTGATATTAAGAGGATGAACAGAAATTTAGAACAGGACACCATTGGGGTGGTAGAATAGAAAATATTGGCAGGTTTGAATGAAAAGAATTGTATTTGTAGACTCAGACAATTAATGATAAAGGGACCCGAAAGAAAAGTAGAGGAGAGGATCAACCATTATATTGAAAGGGGAAACAGGCTTCAGGGAACAGCAGCTGAGCAAAAAAATTGAAAACTGAAACAAAATAGAAAATGCTAGAAATGCTCAGCAGGCCAGGCGGCACCCGTGGAGAGAGAAATGCAATCAATGTTTCAGGTCAATGACCTTTCATCTCCACAGATGCAGCACCACACCCGCATCTCACATTGAGATCTCATTGCCATCTAGTTAAATATGACAGTCATGACAATCATATCACCCAAACTAATATGTCACTCTCATTTACACACTTTCCTCTCCCCTGCAAGCCAAAGTGACGGTCACAAGCAGTGGCAGCTTACTGGTGGCAGACAGGAATCGCTACATTACTCTATGCCAAAGATGAACAACTACTACCAAGTCCATGGCCTGTGGTGTAACACAACCATAGAATATGACAGAGGACACATACTGAATTCTCATTCTTCCTTCTCACTTTTCCCATATCCTGCAGCATCTCTTTCATTGCAGATTGCACCTTTTATGTTGTTTTCTCGCATTAATCCTATCCCCATACCATTCCAAATAGCCAAGGACTGTAATCTGCCCAATTGCTGGTAGAGACCAAGAGAAGAATGACGATGAATACCATCACCCACTACCAGTTCAGATACTAGCACTGCACATATTTGAGATGGTTTCTGAAAGTGAAATAGTACCAGCCCAGGTGGCTGCAGTCTGGGCAAAAGGAATTCATAACATAAGTATCAACTCATCTAAGACAAGGTCACATACAAATTCTATTGTAGAGTAATTAAATGAAGATCTCAATGGGGCAGCCTACAAATGAAGAATTGTGGGTATGCAAAATGATATGCATAATGTATTGGCAGGCCAACCAGAAAGTTTGGTGCATTATCAAAGGACCATAGAGTATTCTACTATCAGACCATGGGGCCTTTACAGGGCTTGAAGCTCCCTTGATGTTGTGTATTAACCAGCCAACCCAAATTGGTGTCACATACAGAGAAAGAGAATTCCAGAAGTATGTCTTCTCAGCTCAGAGCTGTTCAAGATTGCCTTCCAAGGTCAATTGCCATTTCCTCCACTGAAAGACAACAGCTTTCCACCAACTATGCTGCAGCCATTGGGTAGATCCTTTAGCAGCACTAGAACAGACAAAGGTGCTTGAAAGACAGCTGCTGGGAGATTGAAAAGGAATGTTTAGTTGACATTTCTGTGCCATTTGCTCTGCTTTAACTGATGAATTTGATTTAGAATGTTTGTTTTATGTTGGCTTTTACATAGGTATTATGTGTGGACATGCATATACTGCAATGGTCAGCATAAGAGGGAAGGTAAGGTGAAGGGTGTTGCATACATCTGCATGGATGATGCACAGAGTCAAGAGGCATTTCATCAATGGAAACTATTTGTGGCTCAGAAGCCATCTTGTCCTGTATCTGCTTTGCAAGAAACAATCTGGCCCCTAGAGTCTGTTCTGCCATCCATCAAGATCATGGCTAATCTGCCTCAGTGCTATTTTCCTGTTCTATCCCCATATCTCTTAATAGATATCTTTTACGAATGGTCTCATTGATTGAGCCTCCATGGCCTTCTTGGGTAGAGAATTCCAAAGATTCACCACCTTTAACATGAAGAAGTTTCTTCTCACCTCAGTCCTAAACAGCCTTTCCTTTATTCTTAGACTCTGAGCCCTGGTTGTAGGCTTCTCAGCTAGAGGAAAGATCCTCCCTACATCCAGCTTGTCAAGCCTTCTAAGAATTTTGGGTCTTTCAGTGAGATCCCTTGTTTTTCTAAACTCCAGAGAATATAGTGCCAATCTCCCCTCATGCAGCAAACTTCCCGTTTCTTGAACCAGTCTAGCAAATCTTCACTGCAGTCCTCCTCTGGCAAGTATATCCTTTCTTATGAAAGTAGATCAAAACTACACACAATACTCCAAACATAGCCTCATCAAGGTCAGATACAAATGCAGTAAAATTTCCTGACTGTGTTTAAATCCTCTCATCATAAAGGCCTGTATACCATTTGCTTTTCTATCACTTATTGCACCTGCAAATTGATTCTCAATGACTTGCATGCAAGCACAATTGGCCTCCTTTGAACACCAACTCTACACATTCTCTGATAAGCTGTGAATGGTTATATACCAGCAGAATACTGAGGGAGTAGATAGATTCAGTTAATAACATCCGGCACCATGGAGAAACCCAAACTCATTGCAAAGATGCCTTTTACTCCACCTTCAACTCTTGAAACAGAGTTTTGGTGATGTTCTACATTGGTAAAGATTAACTGTGAGATGTCTAGCTTGGAAGAAGTTTGATGCATAAGCTTCAAGGTCATGGCCACTGGCAAAGCAATCCATGCTTTCCAGTGAGGGTGAACTTGTGGTTGCACATTACATTGGGGATGTTCTTGCTGAGGTGCTGAAATCTCATCGTTTGTTCTTCCCTGAACTTCAGGTGGGAAAATTGCTCTCTGAACATCCTGGTTGAATCTAACCCATTACTGAGGGTCCCTTTTCCAGCAGCTTGTCCCGCTCTGCATGCCTTCTGTTAATTTTCCCAGTAATCCTGCATTCCAATTATGGAATATGATTGGGACAAAATAACCAAGCGCCTGAGAGCAACTCTTGAAATGAGAGCAAAGATCTTCAGCATTTGGCACACTTCTGGAAGACCATTTGCAATCAGAAACTAACCTGTTAGTATTAATATTATCTCTAAATAGCGCTTGCACATGTTCCCTTTTTAATATTATCTCTAAATAGCGCTTGCACATGTTCCCTTCTGCTGCTGAACATATGCATAGTTGTGCAAGGTTAAGAGAGGGTGTTAGCTGGAATTTGGGCTTCAATTTTGCAACACTGGTTCAATCAACAATACATACTGCTTGACGTCATGTAATGCTGTAATTATAATACTATACATTAGGCTCAACATGAAAAAAGCATTAATTCCTGAGCTAGTACGAATTTCTCACAGAGAATTTGTCCAGTTATCATTATTGTAATGTTGTTTGTCCTATATGCTTATTGAGCCTCCCCAAGTTTGATATTCAGCATACAACAGATAAAGGGGAATGTTATAAAATCCCTCTTGGATTTAGAATTGTATATTGTCCATAAAATCCACCTTCATTTTCAAAGCAAAGCTTTAATTGTAATATCTACAAAAGTTTGGCAAAACTGTTCATAAAAATAATGGAAAGTCCCATAAAAACTTAAAATTTCGAATGCTTTACAAATGGAATCAATCAGAATACATTGTACAACAATCTCTGTCTCAGTAGTCTTGAAGTATTCCATATTAGAACAATGCCATCTGTGAGAGCATTTCTCCCAGATTTTTCCCATGGTCTTCTGATAATAATCCAAAGTCTATGCCATTTTTCAAAGATCCACAAACAGAAAACAAAATTTTTCACAATCCACCTTCTCAAAATCTTACGTAGTTTTGAAACATCTATCAAACACTCTTAAATTTCTTTACTGGAATGCAACATAATACATCTTAATATCAATATGAATATATACACAAATATGCATCACTACAGATGATGTAAATACTTACAACTTAACAACGTTTATCATGGTATTAGAATCATGTGCAAGAGACTCTAACTATCCAAGCATGTTTGGTGCTAAAGTACCATAACTTAGGTCTGAAAAATAGGGATCAATTAATAATTGCTTAGATGTTGAACTGAATTTTTTTTGTTATTCGTAGTACACATATTTATTATTTATTTGTTCATCTTATTACAGTCTGCAATGTGAAATCAATGATGCATTTTCCCAATTCTTCTACTGAAAACTATGCAAGATTCGCCAAGGGCTTTTCAACTGGGCTATTTGAAATGACCATCTGCTCTTGGCTCAGCACCAAGTCAAATTACTTAGGAACCATATTATCCTATGCAACAGAAGATAATGACAACAAATTGGTACTGCATGGCAGAAATGCAAGCAAACAAAGCACCATACACTTTGTAATTGGAGATCCAGCATTCAGGGAACTTCCTGTGATACCACTCTTAGATGGTCGCTGGCATCATGTCTGTATCATATGGTCTTCCTTTGAGGGTAAGTACTGGTACTATATAGACAGACGTCTGGTAGCAGCTGGATCCAAATTTCAAAAAGGCTATGAGATTCCAGCTGGTGGAATACTTATAATAGGTCAGGAACAGGATAAAATGGGAGGGGGCTTTGATAATACTGAGTCCTTTGTGGGAAATTTGGCTGGATTCACAATTTGGAACCGTGCTTTGTCTCCTGGGGAAATCTCAGGCATTACTACAGGAAAGGCATTACCTGGAGGCAGTGTTTTAACTTTCAATGATATTTCCATTCTCAATGGTGCTATTCAACATTTTAATTGTACATGCCTAGATCATTGTAACTAAAGCAAATGTATTGGATAGAGATTTATTAACCATTACCTTGACCGTTCATGGCTTTTGTGGTCACGTGCAATGTTTACTATATGGAAATTTAGCTGTATTATTCATCTCTCAGCAATCTGATTTACAACTTAAAATGAATTTAATAAGTTCAGAAATCAAGTAGTAATATTTGCCTAACTTAGTGATTATAGTAGGGCTGTTACCAAACACTATAAAGAAAATCCTGTGTGACATACATTAAAGTAAGTTCAACATACTTCAACATATTTGTAATGATCTTTACAGAATATAATATAGAAATATTTATAATACCAATTATGAGGATTCTGCAATTTTAATGACTAAGATAGTCTAGCAGAATCTATTTTTTGTACAATACTTATAATTTATAAAATTAATCATGTCATACTAATTTGAAAACTGATAATTAAATTTTGTTGTGTATTTTAATGCTTTATTATTATGATCTAATAATGTTTTGTGGCTTCCTATGATAGCTCCTTATGAAATTGTGCAATACCTATACTTTTCTATTATATTTTTGTAACATATTTTGCTCATAACCTGATTTGATATCAAACAACTGTTACCTGAGTTGCATTTTCTTAATACTCCAATGGTACCATAGTCAATTACAACGATTGTCTCCTGGCTGTGCATTTAAGATAGTTTAGTCCACAAATCAGTCCATGACCATTATCCCTAGGCCACTGCAAATAATGCTAGAATGCACAGATATGACAATTGAATATAAATTAGATGTTGAATCTGTTTACTACAAATGGCACTGATCTGGTTAGATCTATAATAATGTTTCCAATTTTGTGTCTTATCAAAGCCATTGAACAGTTTAGATGAGGGCCACTGCACTGATTATTAGCTTAAGGAGCACATTCAGTTAGTTGGAAAATTATGTAAGAAAATTGTAGGCATGGGGGATATGATTGTGATCTATCAAATTATAAAAGAATTAGTCTTCTGTGTATGTGGACAGTCTTGAGCTAAATAACAGGGAATATCAGACAACTTCAGTGGAAATTACAAAGCATAATTTTTGAAAATATATTGTGGTACACAAGGTCTGGTTCTGTAACCTACTAATAATTAGATCAAATAAAATGTTGATAGGAATTTATTTTGAATAAAATGAAAACTAATTCAAAATTTATTACAAATGATGTGGTGACTGATATTTGATGAAATATATTGAACATCATGGCACTTGTTACTATTTTTCTGAAATAAACAATTGGGATTATAACGGCAATTAAAAATGCTGCAAGAGGTGATGGATATGCATGTATCAATTTTCCATTGCCAGTGAATCACACAAGGCACTATTTCTGGGATAATTTTATCTAATAACGATAGGGAAGGAGGACATTGGGCCTCTCAGATCGGTACCAGTTACCAGGGGAGCAATCCCAACAGTCCAATTTCCCTTCCCTTCATTTCTTTGCACCTCTACAATGTATTCTCTCTCACACATGCCCATTAACTCCCTTTTGATTGTTTTTGCTAATACTATGTACTCGGGGTTATTTACAGTAGCCAATTAACTTACCAACATGTATTTGGGATGCCTGAAGAAACCAGAAGAAACCCCCATAGTCACAGGGAGAACATGCAAATTCCACATTGACTGCAGGGACACAAGAGACTGCAGAAGCTGGAATCTGGAACAACAAACAATCTGCTGGAAGAACTCAGCAGGTTGAGCAGCATCTGCAGGAGGAAAGGAATTGTTGACACTTTCTTCCCTCCCATAGACGCAGCTCAACCCACTGAGTTCTTCCAGCAGATTGTCTGTTGCTCTGCACTGACAGCACCTGAGATCAGGATGGAACCCAGGTCCTTGGAGCTGTGAGGGAGCAGCACGAACTTTTGGTCACCAGACTACCTCAACGTACACCCTTTTTATAGACCAGAAATGAGTGTAGAATTGATCAGAAACATGTACATTTTGTCAGATAATGTGATACAAATTTAAGAAATAACTAAGGCTATTTTGGCCAAAATTACAATAGAATTGAATGATAATGCAAAATAAAGCAGAACACGTACAGATATGTCATCTTTATATTAGTAACATATGCTTCTACAATTTACTTGTACTAAACACAGAACAAGGTCAGTTCAGCTCTTTGCAATATGACAGAGAAAGAGCAATATCTTGGAAGGGTACTGCCCTCTCATGTGGATCGTTAATTGCTAAGGACACCATGTCTGGATAGAAATTGGGCAATGGAAAGGTAGACATAAAAATTCAGCAGTGTCTAAAACAATATAACGTGTGACAATTAAGAAAGAAAAGACTCAGAGACCATATGGAGAAGAAAGAAGGAAGAAGGCATACTGAATTATTCCTGGGACATAACGACGGATGGAGCCTTACGTAATTATACATACTTTTGCTAAGTGCTGGCCTACTAATATGTGTACAAGCTGTTAAAATTCATGTTCTGTATAAGTGTGCTATAATATTGCAGACTTTTCTTCAACTCAATAAAGTTCATTGTAAACTGGAATGATATTATCAGCTAAATCCTGATGGAGTGTAAAACTTACAATATGTATTATACCAAAGATGGTGCACAAGCATTTATACTCATGGGTCTTAGCAAATCTCCTCCCAGGAGTAAGAACAACAGGGGAAAATTTTGAATTGTTTTGTAAATATATTTGAATTTAAATATGGAATTCTATTATTTATAACCAACAAGTTAGACAAGGAACCTGATGGTCCCAAAACTTTATCTGGCCACAGCAGAATTCAATTATGTGAAAAAGAACAGCTTAAACTCCTAAAGGATGTTTATCCACTTTCACATTTATAAGACAAAACAATCAACTCTTAACTGAAAGCTCCTCATAACATTTCAAAGAGTGATAATCGGACATAATTGGATGACAAAATCTTAAAGGAATATACAGGTGAATGTCTTTAGATGAAGCTTTTATATAGCTTGTGAGATGATTTAAACATGAGAATCAATATTTGAAATGAGAGGAGTTTTGGGTTTTGGAATGCAGCCAACAGCAACAAGGACAGGATTAATGAGATAAATGACCAGACAGTTACTATTAGTGATATTGGCTGAGAAATAAACATTGTCCAAGAAACTGGGGGAATTGGTTGCATTCAATTCCCTACCAGATCCTGCAAAAATTAGGGAAATTTTGATCTTGTGGGGAATTGAAAGCAATCAATTTCCCTAGTTTCTTGGACAATATTTATTTCTCAGCCATTATCACTAATAGTAACTGTCTGGTCATTTATCTCATTCTTGTTTGTGGGATCTTGAGGAATATAGTATAATTATGCTCTCCAATACACAGTACAATACAAAATCATGGTTAGTGATTGAATGCATCTTTTATTTTTAATGTTTGAGATATTGATATGTTCAGACACAAAATTCTTTTGTTCAAAGAATGTAAATCAGGGCCTTAATAGTTATTAGATATTACTTTAACTGTGAAATAAAATTTACTTCTGTACTTTAAAGCAGAGGTTAGAGAGGGAGATGCTCCAGAATGAAAATAGGTGGGAAATAGATTAAAATACTGTTTAAAACACAATTGGATTCTCAACAGCACAACATTCCACCCAGTCTTCTCCCACCAATACTTCCTGCTCATTAGGCAATTCTTTGTGCATTCCCATGTTTTTTTACATAGAACTCCTGTTGCCTTAGTACAGCTTACCAACTTTCTCTAAGCAACTTTACATTTGTTTTTAGGTTTCAGCCTCAAACTACAAACGAGCTGTTCTGAAACAAGAGAAAAGCTCTGGAAGTGCACAGCAGGACAGGAGGTATCTATAAAGCAGGAAAGAGAGTTTAAGGTCAATGCCTTTTCATCAGACTGGCTGTTTGAAGGAATATTTATTAAACTGAAAAGTTAATTCTATTTCTTTCTAACAGAAAATAATGGAAATACTCAACAGGTAAGGCACCATCTAAGGACATAAAAATATAGTTAATATTTCACATTTCTAACCATTCTCTAGAATATGATAAAATGGCTCAGAGAGCACTTAAGGAATGAGAAATAAAGAACAGAGATAGAATTAACATTTCAGATCATTGGCTATTAATCAGTTTGATTAATGACAATTTATTACCACTATTTTCTCTCCTCACAGAGGTTTAATGACTATTTGAGCACGTCAACAAATAGAAGTAGAAATAGACCATTCAGCTAATTGTGCCTATTTCATCATTCAACATGATCATATTTGATCTTTCACCTTGGTTCCACCTTCCTGCACTAACCCTATATCCCTTGATTCACATAATATCTAAAAATCTATCAATCTCTGTCTTGAATGCATTTAGCACTGGAATTTTGGGCAGTAAATTCCAAATATTTACCACCCTTTGGGTGAAGAATTGGTTTTTGTCACTGTTCTGAATGGCTGACCCCTTATTTCCAGAATGTGACTTCCTGAGACCCCAGCATTTCGTCGTCATTAACTGGTTCTCTTTTTCCAGCTGCTGGCTGGATTATGAAATGTTTCCAGGATTTTATCTTTTATTTCAGATTTCCAGTCTTTTTTCCCCTATTTGCATCCCCCTGAACCCTCTGCATCTTCCTTACAGCCCACACTCCCAAGACTGGTACAGATGACACAATCTCCTCATCCAAATCATTGATATGGATACAGTGCACCCTGGGTCCTGCATTTATTTCAGATTTCCAGCATCTCCAGTATTTCGATGTTCAGTCGATGTTGCAGGTGTCCTGGGACTTTGGGCGCATATAACATGTCTTTGTTTCGGGTAACAAACAATGCGCTGGAGGAACTCAGGAGGTCATGCAACGTCTGTAGGAGGACAGACACTTTCCTTCCCCCCACACAAATGCTGCACAGCCCGTTGAGTTCCTCCAGCACATTGTTTGCTGCTCCATATTTCCAGCACCCGCAGTCTCTTGTGTCTCCCGTTTCGGGTAAAGCGCGTTGGTCGCAGCGCCGCCAATCCTTCGACTCGCCGTATATGGATCACGTGACCCGGACCCGCGTCTCTTGACAACACAGCAGCGGTAAGATGGCGAACGTGGCGAAGAAAGTTTCTTGGTCCAACAAGGATGACGAGGCTCGTCCCGGGGAATCGACCCCTTTGCTGAACGGTTCGCCCAGCGCCTCGCAGCCTCAGGTGAGCAGCGTGGGGCGGGTTTTGGGCGGCTGTGCATGGGTTTGTTTGCACCCAACACACGGCGCTGGTGATCCACAACAAGCGGCTGTTTACGGCCGGTTAAAGGCGCATTTGGAACAGGACTGTCTGTGATTGGGGATAACAACCCACAACAAAAGATTTTAGGATTATTGTCTCTCTCTCTCTCTCCACTTTTGACGGGATTTTATTCGGAAGCGAACAATGTGTTGAGGTGATGGTTGCGAAATGGCATCAGCTCTTCCCACAGAAGTTGGTTCTGCTGCTGAGTAACTTGGGCACATTTTTAAAAAGAAAACTAAAATGATTTAATATGCAGTCAATTTAGAGGTAGTTTTAATTTGGGAAGTGAGTTCATTTTTATAAGTAATTTTTCAATGGGTAGCATGAAATTTAAAAGGTCAAGCATGATGTAATAGCTGCATCCAAGGCTGATCTGATCTCTGGATTCTATTAATGTTTATATATCATCAATGGCAATGTATAAACTCTTATCAGGTAATGATAAACAAGAATGAACCTTGTTTGGGAGATTACCATATATGTTTCAATTAGAATCCTAAAATCTTGCAAATTTCTTTTTGCCATCACAATATTGTAAGTTAGCTTTTGGAATATTTTCACAATAGTTTGCCCACAGTGGCATATTTTCTTTGAATAAACCACTTTTACGTTGTCTTTTTATCAAAGTTGACTTGCTGATATTACTCTGGTGTTAGGTTGGCAAATGTTTAAAAAGTCCCTTGACTGCTTCATGGATTCAAAAACATTATATACCAACTATATCCCTAAAACACTTGTCTCTATTTAATATACGGCTGTGGACAGCTTTGAGTATGTTTATTTGAACACTATGAACTCCTTCTTTACAACTATGTTTTGCCTATTTTATTCTACAATCCATATAAAGATTGAAATCCAGGAAGGTTATTGTATTCCATTTGGTATAAGTTTTTCTTATTTTCTGATTAATTTTCTCCACAGTTATGTTGTTGCTATTTTAGAGTGATCTGACACCAGATTAATCTTGAGATCTTGGTACAAGAGTGCATCTTGAGTAATTGTTAAATGCAGCTGATAGCAGAAATGTCTTTTTAATAAGAAGATAGACAAACGTAATTGTGTATATTCTGGGGCTTGTGGCATTTGCTTGCAGGAGGATTGTATTTTGGCACTGTTGCAATTAAATTTATTGTTCATTCAAACTGTATTTGCAATCCCATGGTTTCAAGATTAACTAGTTGGTCAACGTTAACGTTCTTAACTTCTGATGATAGGTAATTGACCTGAAACATTGATTCTGTTCCTCTCTTTGTAGATGCTGTCAGACCTGCTGAGTCTGAGTCTCTCCACCATTTTCCTTTTTGCTTTATTGATTTCCAGCATCTATTTTTTTTATTGCTTTTCACATTAATGGCTATTATTTAGTAGCTGTGAATTAGTGGTAACAAGTGTCAAAACTGGTAGGTTGAAGTGGTTTCAGCAATGCAATTGCAACAACAAATATTGGAGAGGAAATTAATCGAGAAATAAGACTGAGCTAA
Source organism: Rhina ancylostomus (assembly GCA_030265395.1). NCBI lineage: Eukaryota > Metazoa > Chordata > Chondrichthyes > Rhinopristiformes > Rhinidae > Rhina > Rhina ancylostomus. The sequence goes on along the minus strand of JARFYF010000112.1, from coordinate 21,563,814 downwards.
GCAGAATTTTTTTCATTGAAGACTGTAAATCCTTTAGAATTCTTCACATTGTGCAGTCTTATAAGCATATTACAGCTGGAAGTAATGTATCTTTTGGCATTAGGGAAGTGGAACTTTTTGGGGTTGGGTGAAAAGTGTATTTGAGGCACAAGATCAACTACAGTCCTATCGAATGATGGAGCAGACTCTGCAGGCCTTGTGAACCAATACTTCATGAATTTCTCTTGTCCTTATCACTGCCTATTTTATGGATATCTAGCTTTGTTTAAATGTGTTTAGTTATTAGCTAAACTGTAGAAGGCTTTCTTAGAAAAAAAACTGAGGATCATCAAGAACAATATCCTTAATTCTTTGAGACACAGACTGCAGATACTGTTTCTAGAGCAAAAAGCAAACTGCATCAAGTGTAGACACAAAATTTTGACTATCCTGCTTCTGCAGATGCTGCCTGATTTACTGATTTCTACCAATTGTTTGTCATCCTTCATTCTTTGCTGTATGATTGTTGGAAGCTTATAATATGAGTAGCTCGTAAGTTAGAAATAATCCAAAATGAGTGTCAATGGATGATTTAGAATTTTCCAAATTAGAAGAATCTCAAACTAGGCTGCATCTGACGTCACTTATTAAAACTAAAATGGAAAATACTGGAAAATACGCACCAGATCATGTAGCATCTGGAGGGAGAAATGTAATTAACCTTTTTGGTTAATGACCTTCATCAGACCCACTTGCACCCTTTTTTAAATGCATAAATGGTGCATAAAAACTTTTTTAAACAGCCTGTTTCTAGTAGAAGTTCTACCCATTGAGACTTAGACTAGGTACTTGCAGGTGCTATTCAGCCTGGAATGAATGACTTTTTTGTTTTCATATGTGCACGATTATGCCGCCTTGATGCTGCACTGATCATACAACAAACAATTTGCTGGAGGAACTCAGCGGGTCAAGCAGCATCTTTGGGAGGAAAGGAATTTCATTTCAGGTCAAAATCCTACATGAGGACTGAGAGGGTAGATAGCCCGTATAAAGGGATCTCCATTGCACTGATTATGCTGGAGATCATTTCTGTGTGTCAGATTATTTATAGGAGCTTTGCACTGCAGAGATCAATGCTGTGATCTCTGTATGATTTATGAGATCATGCCTCACCATAATTTGGGGCAGCTCACATTCTAGCAGCTTGATGCTAGATGAGGCAGCTCTCATCATTTTAGGGCATGATTTCTGGTTGAGGGCTGACTGTTGACATGGACTCTGAAGAAATGAGTTCCTTTTCCCAGTTTTTCCTGCCCACATTTATACTGCAGTATTGCAGTTGTTGGTGAAGAACGTTATCCCCAGCAGTAAGTGTGGGAATGATGCAGTGGTTGCAAGTTCTGTGTGCTGTTGCCAATGGGAATTGCGTAGGCAGCATTTTAGTATAGGAAGTAAGGGGAAAACCTAGTAAGCTTTTTAAAAGATAAATCAATCAATTTGATGATTATTTTCCTTTCTGTGAGAATGGCAACAACATAAATCCTCTTCATAATAAGGAGAATCAAAGAATGACAAAATGTTGTGAAGTTTCGATATTGCCAAACAACTTGGCTTTTAATAGGACAAAGTGACTGGAGCTAACACATAATGAGATGAAAGAGCATGATGAAACAAGGTAGGAGAAAGGCAATAGACCATTGAAAGAATGGGAATAAACTAATCTCAGATTGGCAGGCTGTGATGAGCGGCATATCACACTTATGATTGGTGATTAGCCCCCAACTGTCTGTATCAATGATCTGACTGACCAGCTAATATTTCAAGTCATATTTCCCAGCTTTTCTGTGATATAAAACTGGATAGGATTGTGAGTGGGGAGAAGGATGTAAAGAGGCTTCAAGGGAATACAGATGAGCTGAGTGAGTTGTCAACAATATGACAGGTGCAATATAATGTGGAAAATGGTGAAGTTACCCATTTTACTGCACCAAACTAATTTCCAGTGGGTAGGACTTCCACTCGAATCAGGCCATTAAAAACAGCTTTCATGCAACATTTGTGCATAAAAAAGGGTGCAAGTGGGTCCAGTAAAGTTCTGATGAAGATCAGTATTCCAGGATCATCCTGGAATTGAATCGTAAGCCCTGGCTTTTCTGTACTGCAGTCTTCTGAAACCTCCATTTTATCTCCATTCTTTGTCATTATAGTTGGGAATGTTTATTCAGTTGCCTCTGGTACTTCACCTTGAACTCTCATTGATAGTTTCTCTTCTATTTACCACCATTGCTGTTATGTGCTTATCTTGTCCATTTAACCTATCTACTGCTCCCGTGGCCATAGGCATATTAAAGGCCACCTAACTTCCCTTCCAAGCCTCAATATCTTTCACTGATCTCTCTCCTTGGCAACTGTTCCACCCTCTTTCAAATCCGCTGTCATTTTCTCTGTTAAAAAAGAGCTGCCCCTTCTCACTTTACAGTACACAGAGTGCTGGAGGAACTCAGCAGGTCAGGCAGCATGCACGGAGGGAAATAGAGTCGACATTTTGGGCTGAGACCCTTCATCAGGACAGTAAAGGAAGAGGGCAGAAGCCAGAATAGAATGGTAGGGGGAGGGGAGGAGCAAAGTTGGTAGGTGATAGGTGAGTCCAGGTGAGAGGGGGAAGGTGGGTGGAGGCAGGATGAAAGGGAGTGATGTGAGGAGCTGTAGGTGGAAGAGGCAAAGGATGAAGAAGAAGGAATTCAGTAGTGCAGGACAATAGACCATGCAATAAAGGGAAGGAGGTGGGGAATGAGAGAGAGTGGATGGGCAGGTCGTGAAGGTGGAGCAGGGGAAAGAGATTGGATGAGGGGACCACAGGAATAAGGGAAAACAAAATGGATGTGGTCCATTTTGAACAAGGGGAACAAGAAGACAAAGGGGAGGGGTCATCAGAAGTTAGAAAATTGATGTTGATGCTAACCTCCATTTACTCATCCCTCAACCAGGACCCCACCAAGGAGCATCAGGCCATTGTCTCCCGCACCATCACCAACCTCATCACCTCTGGAGATCTTCTGTCTACAGCCTTCAATCTCATAGTTCCCCTGCCCTGCACCGCCCATTTCTACCTCTTCCCCAAGATCCACAAACTTTAACTCCCCAGTAGATCCATTGTTTCTGCCTGCTCCTGCCCCACTGAACTCGTGTCCTCATATCTCGACACCATTCTGTTCCCCTTGGTCCAGTCCCTTCCCACCTATGTCCGTGACACTTCGCATGACCTCCATCACTTCAATAACTTCCAGTTCCCTGGACCTGACCACCTCATTTTCACTATGGACATCGAGTCCCTGTACACTTCCATCCTTCCATCCCCCATCAGGAAGGCCTTGAGACTCTCCACTTCTTTCTCAACACCAGACCCAACCAGTTTCCCCCCTCCACCACCACCACCCTCTGCATGGTAGAACTGGTGCTCACCCTCAATAACTTCTCTTTCGGCTCCTCCAACTTTCTCCAAACCAAAGGTGTGGCCATATGCACCCAGCTATGCCTGCCTTTTCGTCAGCTACATGAAACAGTCCACGTTCCAAGCCTACAGCGTTAATGCTCCCCAATTCTTTCTCTGCTGCATCGGGGCTGCTTCCTGCATCCATGTTGACCTCAACAATTTCATCAACTTTGCTTCCAACTTCCACCCTGCCCTCAAATTTACTCGATCCATCTCTGACACCTCTCTCCCCTTTCTGGATCTCTTTGTTTCCATTTCTGGAGACAGATTAACCACAGACATCTTTTACAAACTCACTGACTCCCACAGTTACCTTGACTACACCTGTTCCCAGCCTGTCACTTGTAAGGATGCTATTCCCCTTTCTCATTTCCACTGCCTCCATCGCATCTGCTCCCATAATGAGGCTTTCCACTCCAGGACATCGGAGGTGTCCTTTTTTTTCAGTAAACAGTGTTTCCCTTCCACCACCATCAATGCAGCTATTTTAAATGGCTTTTAGAATAGATATCTATGCACATTGTTATTGTTATAGTTATTTAAAAATCCTATTTACCATTGGATATTTTAGGATTGATGCACAGAGAGATCTTGGGGTGCAAGTTTATAGCTCCCTGAATGTGGCAACACAAGTGCATAGGGTGGTAAAGAAGACATATGGCCTGCCTACCTTCATTGGTTGGGGCATTGAGTATAAAAGTAGAAATGTCATATTTCAGCTGTATAAGAACTTTGGTTTGGCTACATTTGAAGTACAGGCTGCCCCTGGGCAATGAACAGGTTCAGATTTTACAGAGTTCATGAGTTGATTTTGTCCATAATTCAAAAATTACCAAAATTCACTCAATGTGGTGACCACACCTCCATGGTGCTGTAATGGCATCTAAAGCAAATAAGACAGATAAGAAAGAACAATTACTATAAGTGGGGAGACAGAGAGAGATAGAGACAGAGAGAGAGAGACAGAGAGAGAGACAGAGAGAGAGGAAATTAGTTCTGCCATTCATAGGAACAAACGCATGTACAGACATCAGACTTTTGAATTTAATAACATTATGGGTGCTCACTCATATGGGGGGGGTGTCCATGAGTTAGATGTTCTTAACCCAGGGGTGGCCTGTATTGCGTGCAGTTCTGTTCACTACATTACAGGAAGGATATGGAGGCTTTAGAGAGGGTGCAGAAGAGGTTCACCAGGATGTTATTCGCTATAAGGAGAGTTTGGACAAACTTAGATTATGGGGATGACTTGATGAAAGTATATAACATTATGAGGGGCATAAAATAGTCTTTTTCTCAGGGTGAAAATGTCAAATACCAGAGGCTATGGCTTTAAGGTGAGTGGAGAAAAGTTTAATGGAGAATTTTGAGGCAAATGTTTTTTCTTACATAGAGTGTAGTAGGTACCTGGAACATGCTGCCAGGGGAAGTAGAGGCAGGTATGGCAGCAAAGTACATGGGGCATTTAGACAGGCACCTGATCATGCAGGGAATGGGACAATATAGACCATGTATAGGCAGATGGAATGAGTTTAATTTGACATCATGGTTAGCACAGACATGATGGGCTGAAGGGCCTGTCCCTGTGCTGCATTGTTCTATATTTGATTCCCAAAAAATGAAAGCACACACTGCTGGTCATGTGTTTGTTGTGTCCTAAAGGCAAACAGTTTTGATTGTTAATCTACAATGTAATAACAGTTGATAAACCCTTTGATAAAGTAAATACTACTTCTTTTCAGAAGCTGGTTTGCCAAAAATTCTTAAGCACTTTACATTATCGTTTGCTCCTTCACTGCATAAAAATTGCAATAGCAGACTGGTTACAGTCCTTTGAGTGAGATTTATAAAAAGATGCTTTATGTCAGAGGATTATTTTGAGCTCAGCAAGATCAGGCTTGCTAAACTGGTACAACAGTTTGGTCCCATAACATTCACTTGGCTTTAGTGTCTCATCTTGTGTCAGAAAAATTAAAGAACTATGAGATATGCTAATTATGTACAAGCTTTTGTTTTATTTTTCTATTTCAAGTTAAAGGGCTGTCTTGAATCAATCCATGTCCAGTATATAAAGTTATATTTGCAAGATTTATAAAGGTTAGAGCTGAAAGAGGTAGGAAGCAAGCTTGGAAAATACTCTCACCTACCAAAGGTAAGTACTTTGTTCGACAGTCCCAAATTAAACAAACTGACTAATGAATTTGTTCAGTATAATGGGTGCATATATGAAATATTAATCTTTATTTTTAATTTTAAATATTGATGAATTGTGTCTCTTTAGCATTTTTTTCCATGTCAGATTTACAGCATTTGAATTTATTTACCTTAGAGTTTTATTCAGGAGTTAGTCTACTTCAAATTCTTATCTTTTCTGACAATCAAGAATGTTTTCTTCAATGAAAATTCTATGAGTAACTTAGAGCAAAGAAAAATAACAACATAGTCCAAATATTCTTTCTGTATCTTCAGAAAATATGGCTGTATGGAAGGATTGTATTCAATAGGACTGTGAATTGCGAAATAGATCCTTCATTCCCCATTGTCACCAAAGCTGATAAAATAGGATATTTGCCCACATAATTTCATTTACTGGTCAGTGTTATGACCTGCAAGCCTTAACAAAACAAAACTGATTAATTTATGCAACAAATGATGTATTGCCACAGAAGTCCAAAGGTTGCAGACAAACTTATTTCTATGATTAATGACAAATTAATTAATGTTACTTTGATTTTAATACACTTGCAAATTAATCTGCCTCTATCCTTCAATTCTGCTATTTAGCCAGAGATATGTTTCATATTATATATTACTGGGATTTTAATACTGAGGCACATTAATTGGTTTGCCTTACCAAAAAAATCAATGGGTTTAACCTTACTATGCTCTTTGGGTCACGTTGTCAGATAAACTCATCCAAGTTACTTCATTTCACATGAAAAATGTTAGTTAATCTTTAAGAATTAATGGGAATTACACAGTACTAAAGGATTAAATATAGAATTAATTAACATTAAGTATTAATCCCTTTTAATTAGGTACTTTTCCAGAACAGCAGGAAGACTAATGATTATCTCAACAGTGAGCAAGATGTTTTGAGTATTTTAGGTAGAATGAATGTATTTTAATAATTATTATTATTTTATAAATGTGCCTATAACATGAATGCTCTAATCTTGTTGTTCTGGATGCTGCAAAAGTGTTACCCGTCTGCAGATGATTGATGGTATCTGTAGCACAAATGGTGGAACTGTATAAGTTAGTGAAGATTATTCTTGCAGCCTGCAAGATGAAAGTGTGATTCTGCATGAGCAGTAAGTGACAGATGTGACCACTATTTAGACTGATCTCCAGGGAGGAAGGACATTTTTTGGCAGAATGCTGATTTCTCACTCAATAAACAAAGAGTCACATTGATGAAACGTCAAGAGACGATTAGAGGATATGTTTTCTATTTCTATTATCTTTATCCAAGTACATAGAGAAACCACAGAAAGCAAAATGAATATCAATGTCATATAGTCACAAATAATAACTAATATAACCTTGGTGTAAAAGTAAAATCAACCACTTTCTTAATTGTTTACGAGTTTAATTTTACATGATGCCAAATCGACAATTATCCTTATTTAAACTGCTTATAAATACCAAGCAACATTCAATTCATAGATTGCAATCTGAGGGAGTATTTAAAATCATAAATAAAATCCACTATTGTAATTCAAGTTTCTTTAAGTTTGTATTGTGCTTATTTTCTGTTTCATTAACGTTCACAAAAACACCATCTGAAAACGTTCAAGTAAGGGCTTATCTCTCGTTTTCCTTCTTCCTTTACATATATGGATCGCATTTCTGCACTTTGAAGAAATATAAGTAAATAGGTTACAATTTAAATAATTTGCAGTGTTTAGTAAATCCTGGGCATTTAAACAGATTTAATTTATGACTAGAAGTTAAAATAAACGGTCGTTTAATGTTTCGGAAAGCGTTGTGAAGGGGCACTTTTCGGAACTACAGAAATTATTAAGCAAATTTGGAAACTGAATGGAAAGGAAAATGTCAGCGATTCCCATTTTAAGAAATGTTGATCTGATTGCAGTTTGTAGTCAGTAAATGGTTTCCCAAAGCAATCTAATTTCATTGATTTCAAATATATTTTATTTTGAATCAAGTCTACAGAATATTGTATAAATATAGCGGGAAGTGCTGACGAGTTCAAAAAGATCGCCATGATATGCAACAAAAATGGGTTTTCCTAGACCTTCTTGAGTACTCTTGTTGTAGTGCATAATTGAAAAGAATAACACAAGATTTAGGGATAATTTCTCAAATTATCGCATCAGTGATTTTACAAATGGCTTAATTACAGGTTTGGATTTCCTTTTATAATCTATGCCGACCAGCCTTACGGTGGAACTGATCAGAAAGAAACAACCAAGCACCCAGTAATGTTATCTTCCTCGCGTACCTGACACGTTGACTGTAAGAGAAATAAAATGTAATCTAAAATAATATTACCTTTGGATTTCAACATTTATTCAAATAACAAATAGTAGCTGAACTCATGGTTGGCTGTTACATATAATTTCTTTACCTTTTATCATTAAAAATATAGACTCCGAAATCGCGTTTGCAAACAACCCGACGAGGACTATTTATTTGTAAATGTAACAATCACTGGATAGTAGAAAAATTAATTGCATCAAAGATGCGTCTTCAACACCCGAAATTTTTTAAACAAAAATCATTGCCTAATACACAACTACTTTACTGATTAATTGCCTTACAACGAGGTTAGCAATATAAATTACAAATATCCTTTCGGGCATACGTGAACATAAATATGGTCATAAGGCATACCCCAAGTATTAAAATGTTAGTTAAGATGAAGAAAATTATTTGAATAACAACTTTCCACTAGGCCAGTTCTTCAAACAGAACGTTCACAAGGAAAGACTGGCTTTAAAAAGAGACTACTGGTGGTAGATTTTGATTTTTAAATAAGTTAATGTAAATTGTGACGCATTTTGATTTGATCAATTGTGTGTTAGTTCTTAGTCCGAAGAGCTTGGGTGGCGAGGGGCCGGTGGAAAGGGGACATCTATACTTCGCAGCAGAAAGGGCATCCATGTCCCAGCTGTTCTCCCTGACAGACATCTTACACATTACCTCACCTCCACGTAAGGCTGATCTCAAATGCATTTTGAGATCAGTCTTAATACACATTTTATTCTACATCTATCAACGCTGTTTAGAGTTCCCCCCCACCATATGTCGATGTTCAGCCAACTCACAGTTATTAATGGAGTCAAATCTTTTTCACCTAAAAATAAAAAAATGACTATTGTCATAATGCTGCATTTCATTGGCAAGCAAAATCAAGCTCTAAATTTTATCATTTTTATAAGAAGTAGGCTGATGATGGTTTGGTTTTAATCATGTCTCACGTCAACTCTGTATACATTTAAACCAACATTTAAAAACCACATGGGCATAATCTGGTGAAAGCAAGACGGAAGGTTTGAGATTAAGAAGCACATTACAACATTCTCAGAAATAATTTTACCTAGGAGGTAACATACTACAATTGTTCTTTATATTTTCAAATGGAAGAGTTCTATTTGACTAATAATGAAAATGGGTACTTTAGGATTTATGTTGCGAGTGTCCATACCACCGCATGGCATCTTGCGGTTTGGAACGTAAACGAAGTATTGTAATTCCATATTCTACTTTAATGATGTTCACTCTGCTATTGCTTCAGGGTCGGAAACAAAAATCCATCAAAATCTGTATCACAACAGGAAAGAAACTGCTGGCGAGGAAATCCTCTTACGGAGGTACTTAGGACACATTGAAAAACCCTCACGGGAGGAGTCTAAAAGGTTTAAAACAAAACTCGTGACGCCACAACCAGTCACAGATAATCATCAACAGGAGGAGTTTCAACGCAAAATGTTCTTCCACACCTTCAGGTGTAATACCTGTAAAAGACCTTTCCCGGATGTTCATAATATCTATTTAGAGGTAGAGTTGAAACACTAGGGAAATGTAACACGATTCCTTTCAGGAATTCGACCAGAACGTACAATCCTTACTCCTGTTTTAGGACATATTTTTGCATAATCTGAGGGGCATTGTAACCACTGTTTAATTTAGGAAAGAAGCCAGTCACTTAGTCTTCCCATTTGGCACTTATGGCAAAAAAAATAATTCAAATTATTCTACCGGTGTAATATAATTCTCAGTGTGTGATGATGTAATCCGTGAAAAGTGATCTGGTATGAAGTGATCTGCTGTTGCCACATTCAATACTACGTTGGTGTGGTGATATTTTGAATGCCAATTGAATGAAGTCCAATCGTGTGACATTGTTGCTTTTGTAAAGCTATTAAATATCGTTCTTATGGTTCATATGTAAGTGGATGATAACTTGCATTAACCATTAACATGATAACGTGAGTTGGTACAGCAAATTTTAGTATTCAGCTCTTTATCCTACCTTTAACTGAGTACAACTGGTGTCAAAAACTGGAAAAAAAGAGTGGATCTATAATTTTCAAGAATCTATTGTGACCAACAAATTAAATCATGTAAAATAACCTAAGCGACCATGTTCTTCCCATGATAGTTTATACTGTATATCTTTGTTAAACATATTGCACAGCTTTTAGATTGTTTATAAAGATCCAATAATTAAGTTAATGTTTTCAGTATTTCTAGCCAAGAACTATTTTCAAGCAGCAACTGGAATCTGGACTCTGTCAATTTATATCTACAAACAGAAAGTTTGCATGCTAAAATTAGCAACATGTGGTTTATTAACCATGCAGCAATTATAAATAGTCTGCTAAATTGTCAACCATGCCTCTGTTTGCATCATTATTGCTGCTGAATAAGAAGATAGTTGGTTCAAAATTCACAGCCTGGAGACAAGCACAAACATCCAAATTGACATTTTGATATGGTATAGATTCAGATCTCCACTGTCAGAAGTGTTGTCATTTGCATGAGATGCTAAACTAATGGCCTGTCTGCCTTCTCAGATGGATGTACAAGATCCCATGGCTCCATGTTGAAAGCAAGGAGGGTGTTTCCATATTTCCTCACGACATAGCAGGAGATTATTCAGCCCATCAAGTCTATGGCAGCCCACAGAGTGATCCATTCCTACATCATTTTTCCCTGTAACCTATTCTCCTCACATTCCTGTCAACTCACCCCTCACCCCCCTAGATTTTACCACCTGCTTATACAATAGGGGCCAAATCACATGCCCTTTGGATGTGGGAGGAAACCAGAGCACCCAGAAGAAGTCACGCAGTCAAAGGGAGAATGTGCTAACTCCACGCAGAACAGCACCTGAGCTCAGATTTGAACTCAGATCTTGCTATTTATCCCTGCTGACCTGGCTAATATTTACCTATCATCCAATATTGCACAGATGATTAATATCTGATCATAATCATGTGTTTACTTGTGGATG
>JARFYF010000112.1:21444323-21456308 GCA_030265395.1 Rhina ancylostomus | reverse complement strand
CAATGGCTAACACGAGGGGGCATAATTTTAAGGTGATTGGAGGAAGGTATAAGGGGGACGTCAGGGGTAAGTGTTTTTACACAGAGAGTGGAGGGTGCATGGAACACACTGCCAGCAAAGGTTGTGGGGCAGATACATTCGGGATATTTAAGAGACTCTTAGATAGACATATGAATGATCGAGAAATGGGGGGCTATGAGGGAGGGAAGGGTTAGATAGATCTTAGAGCAGGATAAAATATTGGTACAACACCGTGGGCTGAAGAGCCCGTACTGTGTTGTAATGTTCTAGTTCTATTACTCTTCTGGCATTGCACTTCCCATTACCATAACTGTTCCCCATCCTGTGATTTTCAGTACATTTTCTTTTACAGAGGAGATGATGTGCTGGCAGATGTGAACTTGTTTACTAACAGTATTCCATGGCGAGTTATACTGTATAACCCTTATCCTGCAAGAATCAAGGATATGTGTTAATGATGTCCATGCAGTGTGTAACTGTAATAGTAGTGTAGTTTTTATTTGCACTAAGATGTAGTTGTGTGGAATTGAGGGTCGCTATAATGATTTATGTATTTGTGAATGAGAAGATGGAAGCAGAATGAAGTGTGGTAAAGTGATGCCAAGAAAGAGTAGGGAAAGAACTTATTGTAAATTGTAACACTGAAATTGTAAGCAAAGACTGAGAGAGCAATTTTCTTGTTAACTCAGATGAGATCTTAGAAATTCTTTTGCCATTGCCACAATGACCTGTGGAAATATTCTTTGCATTATCTACTCTCCAACCTCATCCAGGCTAGATAAAACAGCAGTAACTACATTAGGGTCCCGAATGGAGCATTACATTGTCTGGGTCTCTCCATCACTTTATTTTAGGTAATTTTTCTACAGTCCATAGCAGGAAAGCTCCTTTCCTTTCAACAGATGCCATTTTACTTTTAAGTGGCTTCAGTGATGCCAAAATGCAAGCTGTACTGCAATTGACAAGTACCCAATCAGTGGTGCTGGCTACATGCCTGAAACATTTTAATGAGATCATCTTTTATCTTCTGGATTGGACTATAGGAACAGGTACAATGCATGCCTCCCTGCGGGTCTGGTTTGATAATCAGTTGGAAGTTCTAGGCCAGGATTTAGAAGTTGAATAATGTTTCATAAAGCAATTGAGATGGACCTGAAATAATTGATTTGGCTCCACTTATAATTGCAGCCTCACAGTTTACGATAATAATGTACTTAAAGAGCAATAAAAAAACTTGAGTGAGGAAGTTGGATGGAAAGGACATCCAAGTTATTAATCTTATAAATAAATACATTTTTTTCATCCAAAAGATAAAAAAAGCATCAGTTAAGTTGATTTATACAGAAATTAAGTTATGCCTGTTTAGTTCTAAATCCACTGATTTAGAACTCTAAATCGACCGATTTGAGCTCTAAATCGTCTGATGTTTTTTCCTCATTAGGCTGATACAGTACAATTAAAACATGCTGAAGCAGAAGCTGAGATGACAGATGACCAAGACAGGTAACCAGACTACAATCACATTGGTAATTTATAAAATGGAATTTAAAAATCTAATTTCCCATTTTCTCAATTCCATTTTGATTAAATAACTAGAAAGAAAGTGAAAGCAAATTAACTATTGCTGCACCTAGGGTGAAAATATTTCAAGATTAACAGCAGTCACTTTTCAGGTAACACTTAGATTGTACTACATAAAACATAGTAGTTACAACTTATCAACAAACTAGTTGTCTAATAAATGAAGATAATAAAAAAACACAATGATGCTGGAAATCTGAAATAAAAACAGAAGACACTCAGCAGATCTGGCAACATGTGTGGATAGGGAAACAGTTGGCATTTCAGCTGTGGGGCCCTTCATCAGAATTGAGAAAGAGATAAACAAAGTAGTTTAGCTAGTAGAGAAGGTGGGGAAGGAGGAATGGATGAAACAAAGGGAATTTCTCTGATAGGTTAAGAGAGGATAACCTAATGTGGTAGTTAAAGGGCAGTTAAAATCAGATTCAGCTTCTTTGCATGTGTAATATATTAATAGTAAGGCTGTGGCTTGACAATACAAAAAAAAGGAAAAATAGATGATTGAGTGGAAAGCTGAGCCAAAGTAATAGCAGGCAAAAGTAGCCATTTCTCATATGCAGAGAGAGAAAGAGTGAATAATTTAAAGCTGGAGAATTCAATATTGAATCCTGCAGGGTGCAACATGCCCAGACAAAAAATTGTGTCATTCCTCAAAATTGCTTCAGGCCTTATCGTAACAGTGCAGGAGGCCACAGACAGAAAGTTCAGAGTGCGAATAAGGATGGTGAATTAAAGAGGCAGGGAAGCTGAAACTCAGTGGCAACCCTGTGGATTGAGCAGAAGTGCCTAACAAGGTGATCAGTTCAGTTTGCCTTTGATTTCTCCGATGTAAAGGAGGCCACATTGTGAACACTGAATGCAGTACACTAGATTGGAAAAATTGAAAGTGAATTGCTGCTTTACCTGGAAGGTTTGTGGGGGTCCCTGAATGTTGGGAAGGGAAGAGATGAACGGACAAGTGTTACATCTCCTGTTGTTCCGTGTGGAAGTGCAGTATGACAGGGAGTGATATGTGGGGATAGAAGAGTGACCAGGGACTAGTGAAGGAGGTGATCCCTTCAAATTGATGAAAGGGGGAGGGGAGGGGAATTTGTGTCTGATGATGGAGTTTTGTTGGAGTTGGTGAGAATTGTGAAATTATTCACTAAATGCAGCAGCTGGTGGGGTGAAACGTAAAGAGCAGGGGAACTCTGGTTTTCTTCTGCCCAGGAAGTGGTGAAAACAGAGATACAAGATGAGATGTGATTAGGGCTCTGCCCACAGTGATGGAGGAGAAGTCATGATTCAGGTGGAAGGATTTATTTGGTCAATAAACCCTGTTGCTTTCTCTCAACCAAGAACAATGGTACCTCACTTAGTGCACAGGTTGTGTTGTAAGGAATGAGACCTCTATTGGAATTAGTGCTAAAAGAAGTCACTATAGTATTATATAGAAAGATTCACTGCACAGAGCAAGTTATTCATCCATTGGCATGTGAAACCAGCATGACTAGAGATCAGACTCTGCTGCATGAGTGTTAAAGCTCACACGTTGGTAAGCACGTGTGTAGATGTCACCGGCACATGCACACACCCTTGCTCTCTCTCTGCGTCCCTTCTCATACATCTTCCCATTCATGCTGTTGGCTATGCTCTGGTTTCCAGCTCCCAAACCTGTCCACACATCCAGTTCCATTCTCATTCCCTGGCTCTGGCTGCAAATTCCCGAATGCCAGCTCCAGCCGCACACCTAACCATGTTTCCGACCCCAGCTCCAGCTGGAAACCTAACCAAACCAAACCTAACCTTGCTTAGCTACCCCACATCAAAAGAAATCACACACAGGCAACTCCACAATATGAAGTTCAGGACCTGGACTGACAGGATCCTCAAGAACCATTCTAACAATAACAGACCTGAATACTGTTCAGGTTATCGTTGCTGAGAACTCAGATGCTTTGACATCAACTTTGCTGAACTGATAGAGACATGATGGGCAGAGATGGGCAGTTTAAAGAACAAGGCAGTGGGTACACCTTGAAAGGACAAATGGGAAGAGGAGTGAGCTTTGCTATCAAGATAAGCTAGTTCTGTATCTCAGTGACTCTTCCTGCAGAATTAGCAAACACCTGATAACACACTGGCTCCTCTAAAATGGAACCAATGCACCATAGTCATAGTACATATGCCCCAACCCTGGAAGCTTCAGATGAGGCCAAGGAGAACTTCTACTCTAACCTTGAAAAGTCCTGGTCTGCATCCCAAAGGGAGACAGACTGATCCTACTGGGTGACTTCAACAGCAGGTTGGGAAGGGACACAACCCTTTGGAAAGCTGTGATTAGCAAGAAGAAATAAGGTTGGCTACCTCGAGCAGGAGACTATTTTTGATAAAATGCTTGGAGTATATCCTTGTCTTAATAACACCTTGTTTTGACAGAGGAGCATGCACAAGATATCATTGCAATATTTCCAGACCAAACACTGTTACCTGTTAGATTACTGTATATCATCAAAGTGAAGGACTGCAGAGTTGTCCACATCACCTCCGCCATGGCAAGTACTGATATTTGCTGGACTGAACACTGCTTTATCTGCTCTGTTAGCTCCACCAAACTGGCCACAAAGCATCAACATCAACAGAATCATTGATGCTAGAAGATCAATGTTAAAGTGCTCAAGGACCCCACAAAGGTGTCTCTTCTCAGTACTCACAGACAACTTGCCAACTCCTACCCTAGAGGAGCTGCAGAGTGTTCAGAGATTGTGGGCTGCCCTGAACTTCCACCATAATTATTGCCTGTGAAGAGAATCTTGGCTTCTTTACTAAAAGGAACAAGGATTGATTTGATGACAATGAGCAGAAGATGAGGAGCTAATTGACAGCAAAAGTGCTCTTGCTTCAATTTCTTCTGTATTGATGATCAGAGACATTTAGAAACTGTTCCAATGGATTTAAATAATTCTTAAATTTTTGTGTAAATTTATTATATTTGTTTTAAAATTGCCTTTACATTAATTAAAATATTATAATTAAGTAAAATGAAAAAAGGAAAACCACTTACCTTTTCCATCAAGGTCAACAAACCCATTCAAACAAGGTCCCTCACAGGCACAGAGGTGAGGAACAAGCTGACCAGCAGGTTCTTAGTGAAAGATTTCATGTAAATATGGGAAAGGTCAAATTTCCCCTTGATCAACTGAACCTACAGTTATCTTGAAACAGCTGTCAATGCTGTTTATATAAGGAGTCTAAAGTGCTGCCTTTACATTTTTTTGCTTATTTTCTGTTTCAGTCTTTGCTCAAGTTATGTTTTAGATTATTTCTTGGAATTTAAGTTTTCACACATGCACCATTTAGGGTCTTAAACACTTGTTTTTATTTTGCTTTTTAGTATTATTACGTCCATTAAAATGAAGTCTTATCAGCAAATATTTTGAATCAATGCAAACATAGCATTTGTTTAAATAAAAAAACAGCTTTCTTTTAATTATATTTTTACATATTTTTGAAGAGATTTTAAAGGTAGAACTTGTTAATTTTGATTTTTTGCATTTTGTTTAATAAGGCAAATGTTTATTGGCAGGTAAATTCCCACTAGTAACTCTAATACGTAAAGGTGAACAGAAAACTTTAATTCAGATTTGGGATTTGCTTATTTAGGGTGTGGAATGTTGAATCAGTGCGAAAGGCCATGGGAACCTTGTTGGCAGATATTCAACAAATTAAAGAGGACACACCTGAAGAAATTGCAAAGATCAAAGATGACCTGATAGTTGTAAGTTTACACTTTCTGATTACATTTATTTTGTCTTTTAAAACCTGTGATTGTGAATTATGTGTCTGAAGATTGTATAATTAATGAAGAATGTTGTAAATATTAATGTAGTTTATATGCATTTGTATCTTAGAAATATTAAGCATGTATTTCACTTGGTTGTTCTGTACTCCGCTGGAAGCAGAGAGTACTCACAATGTTCCCAAATGACTGATGTAAAACTTTATATGCGGTTATACTGTACCTACAATGACACTGTCATGATAAATTTACAACATATGCAAATATAGTAAATGCAGAAATATGCTTTGTACAAGGTTTACTAACTTTATCCAAATAGGAAACAATTTCAATGAATTGCTCCTTAAGTTGAATGAAACCTCCACTTACTATTGGCAGTGTGATAGTTTTTGACCTACATATTTTGTTTAGATTTTGTTTGCAATCTGTGACTAATTCAGAAGTGTTAACTTCCAAGATTTGTTATTTAAAAATTCACTGCACATTAATTTTGTAAGTATCACTTGATAGCGTCAATGTATATTTATTAAGAGTTCGTTTTTTTAAGGGGTATTCTAAGATGTTTTTGGTAGCATCATACGATTGCAGAAATGGCAATCAATTATTTCTAAAGCTGTTACGGAAAGTTAATTTTACAGAATTTAAAATTTATATTTTAAAGTATTTTAAGCAATGAGCAAAATATATTTAAAAGCTTAAAATACTTGACAGAGTATATGTTAAGAACATCATTGTGGACATTTTCACACTTACATGTGTTATTCTCCACGTTGAAAGCCTATTTATTTTCACTGTCTTAGTTAATTTTGAAGAATGTGGGTGAAATGTTTTAAATCTTCTGCCATACCTAGGGGGTAGGTGAACAAACGTGACAATTGTTAAGTGATTATTTTATAAGTTGCAGTTTAGCCAAATGTTAGGCTTTGGAGTATCATTTGAAAGTAGCTTAAGCAATTAAGTACAGAAAATCTGCATTTTGATACAACAGTCGCTCATGTTATCATTGTGGAACCATTGTGATCTTGACTTTATAACTAATATAATGGTCAGTCCTTTGCACACTTGTGGTTTTGAAAATCATAGTATGTTAGATCAGTGAAAATATGAAATGTGTGGTTGTCCTTATTTGAAACAATTCACAGAAATAAGTTGGTGAATTAATTCATGACATTCTGCACTGTGGTTGAACTGCAAAACAAATTTGGTTATCTTAGGTAAAAGCATGCTATCTTAATCTTTAAAGTAAACAGTGTAAATGGAAGTCAGCAGGACAATTGAAATGTACTCCATACCTTATCAGATATATAAAATTTTAAAAGACCTCTGCAAGAAACAACTGAAGAAATCAATATTCCACGGAGGATTTTTTTCCCCTGGAATTAAGCAAACTGAAGTAAACTGAAAAATTAAAATATAGACATTTAATGATGTTTGATTGAATAAGGCCTTGCTATGTCATTGATTTATGTGGCCAAATAAATTGGTTGTATTATGAATAAAGTAGTTGGATTATGAATTAAACATTCCCTCATAAATCCTTTTATATAAAATGAATATAACGTAACCCAGCAGAAGGGAAGGGTTCTCTACCATTTAGTCCTAGCAACAAAAGCTAGTTTTCTTTTTTGGTAATATCTACAAAACAATCCAGCCAGCCTTCATATATTCATTGTACACCCTCCCCTGGACCCCCCTTTTGTTCCTTTGCATGACCTATCATAATGGTGCATTCTCTTTTGCCATTTAATCACATGGCCTCCACTCTTACACAGACATTCCCCTTGGTTCTGTTCTCTCCTTCTACCCTATTTTACTTCGCTTCCATGGTTGTTTCAAAACTGTTTAATCACTAATTTCTAATTTGCTGAGTCTGAAACAGTTCAGATGAAAGGTCATTGATCTAAAATATTAATTCTTTTTCTCCTTCCAGAGATACTGCCTGATCTGATGAGTATTTGCAGCATATTTATTTTTATTTCACATTTACAGCATCTGCAGTTTCTCACTTTTCAACTTTAATCTGAAACATTAATTCTGTTTCTCTCCGCACTGAAACCCTGTAAATGTTTCTATTTTTTTTTCTATTTTTATTTCAAATTTATTTCAGGTTTCTGTTCCTATCCCTAAAAGTCAATTCAACAGAAACATATTCAGTTGTACCAAAATGCCCATTTGAGCTTCATACTCTGTGAACTTAGGGTTTCAGATGCAAATCTAAGCATCGAAAAAAGAAACAATAATTGAAAATTAGCAGTGCTTAATTGGTCATTAATGTACATATTTTGTACAGTTCAAAATAGTTTTTTAAGCATTTTAGTATATGGTTTGATATATTAAAATAATACTTACTACTATTTAAGTAGTTTATATATTCACATGCCTGAAAAGCTGGAGCTTTTGTTAGAATTTGGGAAGAGTATTTATGTATGAGCTTAATAGTTTTGAACTCAGTAAGTTTGGAGTCTTATTTTTGGTGCTGACACTGAATTCCAATCTCTATTTGAAGAAATTGAGTCACTTTTGAATTACCTGATTGACTAAATGTCTGTTTGTTTTCAATGAACCTTTGGTTCATACTGCATGTGATTTTCTAGCATGGCCACTGAGCATCATTCTTAACTACCCAACCACCAAATGGGAAATTACTTTATTATGTTAAATCATAAAATAACTTCAGGGTGAAACTTTATTTGCTAAAGTATTTAAATTACCTATTTGCCAGACTTCCCTTATCTTCCAGAACCTGCATGGTTTGGTCATTCTTCCCTTTTTCACCCCTAGCAATGGTGGCAGAGCCTTTAGTTGTCTTGATCACAATCTCCAACACTCCTTGCATTCCCTCACCCAATTCACTTTGCTCTCTACCATTACAAACTTCTCAAAAATCATCTTTTTGATTACATTTCTGGTCACGTATCTTATCCCTATACCATAGCTTTCTTTTATTCAGTTGTCCACCTTCGTATGTGATTAGAGACATGTAGCATCCAGTAAAGAGATTTCAGCAGAAAGAAAAAAAATCTGATTGAAGTTAGTATTTAAGTAGACAACACAGGAATAGAATTTAATGAGTCCAAGTAAGTAAAACTACTGGAGATCTTCAATAAAGGATTTATTAAAATGTTATAATAAATCCAGCATGTGGGAAGGAATTGCTCGGGCCAGAGATTTTTGTGTATTTGTTAACGATAAGTGAGATACCAGAAGACTGGAGAATGGCTAATGTTGTGCCCTTATTTAAGAAGGGCTGCAAGGACAAGCCAGGGAACTACAGGCCAGTGAGCCTAACATCAGTGGTGGGAAAGTTACTGGAGGAGATTCTGAGAGGTGGGATCTATCTGCATTTGGAAAGGCAAGGTCTGCTTAGGGATACTCAGCATGGCTTTGTACATGAGAAATTATGTCTCACGAATTTGATTGAGTTTTTTGAAGAGGGGACCAAGGGGATTGATGAGGACATGGTGGGAGACATTGCCTACATGGACTTCAGCAAGGCCACTGACAAGCTTGGCTGGTCTGGAAGGTTAGATCAAATGGGATCCAGAGTAAGTTAGCCAATTGGATACAAAATGGTGAAAGGAGTCAGAGGGTGGTAGTGGAGGATTGTTTATCGGATTGGAGGCCTGTGACCAATAGTCTGCTGCAGGGATCAGTGCTGGGTCCCCTGTTATTGACACATAAATGATTTGGATGAGATTGTTGGTGGCATGACATGTAAGTTTTCAAATGACACCAAAACTGGATAGTGAAGAATGTTGTCTAAGTTTACAACAGGATCTAGATCAACTGGGAAAATGGGCAAAGGAATGGCAGATGGAATTTAACTCAGACGTGCAAAATGATGCATTTTGGGAAGTTAAGCCAAGGCAGAACATTCACAGTGAGTGGCAGTGCCCTGGAAGTGTTTTTAAACAGAGAAACCTTTGGGAGCAAGTAAATAGTTCCCTGAAAATGGCAACACAGTTAGACAGGGTAGTGAAGAAGGCATCTGGCATTCTGGCCTTTATTGTTTGGGGCATTAGGTACAAAAATTGGGACATGATGTTACAGTTGTACAAGATGTTGGTGAGACTTCATGGAGTATTGTGTACAATTCTGGTCACCATAGGAAGGATGTGACTAAGCTAGAAAGGGTGCAGTAAAGATTCACAAGGACAGGCATGCTTGAGTTATTAGGAGAGACTGGATGGGCTGGGGCTGTTTACCCTGCGGTGAAGGAGGCTGAGGGGTGACCTTGTAAAGGTTTATAAAATCATAAGGGGTATGCATAAGGTGGAATATCACAGTCTTTTTCCCAGGTCGGGGAATCTAAAACTAGAGGGAATAGGTTTAAAGTGAGAGGGGATTTAAATGATTTAAAGGGGATCTGAAGGGCAAGTTCTTCACATAGAGTATGGCGGGTATATGTGAAGAGGAAGTGGCAGGTACAATAACAAAATATAAAAGAGATTTGGACAAGTACATGGATAGGAAAGGTTTAGAGGAATATGAGCAGGCAAATGGGACTCACTCAGGTAGGCACCTTGGTCAGCATGGATGAGTTGGGCCAAAGGGTCTGTTTCTGTGCTGTATAGCTGTATGATTTTAAGGAAAGCATCTAACAGGTCATTTTGTTAACTTTCAAATTCAGATGATATATAATTTTTATTCAGTATAGGTTTTGCTTAATTTTCCACCATCACTATAAATCCCCTTATTCAGAATAAGAGAAAATATGCATGCTAATTTTCCTCTGTTAAAACCTTTTTTTGAATAATTCCTGAAATCGGTGGACCTCTTTATTTTGAATGAAAATGTGAAGCCTGGCCAAAGCTTAAAAAATGTATAGATATTTTAGACATTTATTTTTTGCAAATACTTGTATACAAAAAAGACACATTTTAAGAATAAACAAATTAACTTGAGAGTTGAGGTCTTCATTATTGAAATTTATGATGAAAAAAGTGCTTTCATTAATTTATCTTTACAACATTAAAACTAATTAAATTAAAGATCATAGGAGTTTTTTTTCATTATGAAACTAACAAATAGATTTTCAGTGCTGTATGTATTAAGGAAAATCTGACTATTCAGACATTACCTGACTATTTAAATTTACTGAAAACAAGGGATGCACTTATTTGCTGTTATTATGGATTCGCTAAAAGGACAACCAACAATAGATAAGATTGGGAATTCTTTGTTGGCCTTAATGCAGATAATCATCCTTGCTTAAATAAAAAGAGTGTACTTAACCTCAGATTACAAAGGATGTTGTTTATCCTTTTATAATATTTATAATGTTCCTTTTCTTCCTCTTTGACCATTTACATTTCCATCATCTGACTCTTTTAAAAAAAATTGCTCTTCATTTTACCATTTATTCATCAGTGGATTGCAGAAATTGAAAGACTAAAAGATGACTTAACCACATTCAAGATGAAACCAAATCAGGAGAATGAAAATGACACACTTTCAAGAAACAAGCTATTTGTTAAGGGACCTGATACTATCAACAACATAGAAATTAATAAATGGGGCATCTATCAAGCCAGCAGGTATGAGAGAAGTAGACAAGTATAACAAAAGAAGTACTTATAAATGACACAAGTAATTTCTGTCAGACCTATCTATAGATTTGTTCTAATATTTTCTATAATTTTATTAATGCATATTGTAATGTTGTAGTTGGTTTGCTAAGGGTTTAGTTATGGTGGAAGGAGAACTGACTTGTTTGTTTTTCAAGCTGGATGCTACCTACAGTTCAAAGTTCATCACGGTTATTTCATAATGCATTTTTAGATATTTTTAAATGTATCACTTATTAGGAACCTGTTGTACATTTGGTGCGTAGTTCATGCATGTGTTAATTAGAGATAGCAAAATTAATATAAACTTTTTCTCACAGAGGTTCCAGATGGCAGTGCTTCTAATTTGTTTTGCTAAACTGAATGTAAATTGATTTTGTACCATGCTAATTTCTTAAAGTTTCATGTTTCTTATTATAAACTTGCTTTATCTATTGATAATTGATATTTACTATAAATCCAATGGTCAGTTCCCTTCTTTTGCTCGTTATAGCAGCTCCTCTCCCACAGTATGTCTTTTCAGTGTTTGCTTTTATGTAATGTGAAACAATGATAAAACTTAAGTGTATTCTGTCTTTTGCCAGTTATTTGCTGAATGTAATCAAATCATTGTAGGTTCTTTAAAAAAAGCTGTCCATAATCCTAGTAAATTATGAGTATCCACATTCAAAAGCATTTTTAGTATTCATTTTTGGGTTGGCAGACATCACCTGCAAGGCCTTCATTTATTCTCCATTCCTAATTGCTCTTGAGAAGATGGTGGTTAGCCCCCTTCATACATCTGCAATGCTGCATCCTTTGGTTGAAGGTACTCCCACAGTATTGTTGGGTAGGCGTTCCCAGAACTTAGACCCAGTGACAGTGAAGGGCAGGTGATATATTTCCAATTTAAGATGGTGTGCAACTTGTAGGGGAACTGCAGGTCCCAGTGCTCCCATGTAATTTTTCTTCTTGGTGGTTGAGGTCATGGTTTGGGGTGATGCTATTGGAGTAGCCTAGTGATTAACTGCGTGCATTTTACAGGTGGAACACACTGTA
>JARFYF010000112.1:21425063-21438697 GCA_030265395.1 Rhina ancylostomus | reverse complement strand
GTACCCTGACTCCAGTCTTGTATCAGTGTGCTGCATTTGGGTTCTCTGTGAGTTTGCTCCGGATCAACATTGTGACAGATAAATTTGGCTCCTATATGCAGGTCTAGACTTGTAATTTAAATCAATGAGTTTCAGATCCAATGTTTGGTCTAATAAGTCTTGAAATCAGAGACATAATTCTCCTGCGACATGTTGGGTGATTCTGTCAAGACTTGTCTCCCATTCCATGTGGGGTCCAGTGATCGAACATTCTGACAGACCTTCCATCATTCAGTAAGTCACAGATTTGCATGTATATCTTGGTGCAGGACTTAAGTTTCATTTGAATGGCTAAATGCAGGCAGTTCCAATCAGAATCACTGGACAGAGCCAGCAAGATCTGGTGAATGTGGAGGAGTGAAAAATAATCAAGAGTTCTTCTGTTTTCCATGTTTAATTATGAATGTTCACATTCATGAAGTTACTGTCATATTTCCTCCATTATAAAGGTGAATGGCTTCTCCTGTAACCTCAGCACAAATTCCAGGCCAATGTGTTGTGCTCTGCATTTTAACTAATCTTAGATTCGATCCCTCTTTGTTTCTCATACTCCTGTACCTATTGATACATTTATGCAAATTTTATAGAAAAACATCATAATTGAGCTATGAATACTAAAAAATGGCCTTATTAACTTCAGCAACAAGTGAAACATATCTTTGGAGTCATCACAGGGTTGCTATTCTAACAGTATACATTTAAGACATAGCCATCAGAGTCAAAGCCTTTGTGGAGACATCTAGCAGACTTTCAATACAACCTGAGGCATAAATCATGGCTAGTGCAACTTCATATTTTCCACTACACATTGATGTTTGTGTATAAGTATGACAGTTAGCAAAAAGTACAAGTGAAACCACAGAATATCTCACCTTGCCTGAAATAATGAATGATAGGTAGTAAACCTTTTTGTTCCTAGTAACCTAAATGGTAATCAGGCATGAAATTGTTTTGCTACTGTTTTTTATGACCCTATAATATGGTATAATGGAGTCTTATCTAATAATAATGTAAAATTTGATAATAGTCCTGTTCTTTTGTACCCAATGCTCTATCCATACTTGATAAAGTAAATCCAGTTATGCCTTGAAATTTGGCCAAAACAGTCTTGACCCAAGTTTGAATCATCACCTGAAACAGTTCATGTATTGGAAAATATTCATTGCAATTGGAAGCTTGAAAGAAAGAAGGAAAAAGATTATTTTAACAAATCATGTTGAAAATATATTGGTATATAAACAATCTTTTGTTAAGCTTTTAAAGTTCATTTTACAAAGATACAAAATAGGAATGTTATCATTAAGGGATTAAAAACATTTATTAGTGACTATTTTCTCAGGTGCTGCTTGACTTGGTATTGAGCAGATCATACTAGGCTTCTGAGGATATGCAATGGAGAGTTAAAATAATAGAAAAAGAGGTAAATTTTCAGTGAATCACTAAGAATAAGAAAAAGCATGAGAAACAGATCTATTCTTTCATTGCTCTGTTTTAATCTGCACTAAACTCTGCTGACCTTCTGAGAACTTCCAGCGTCCTCTGTTTTTATTTTTCTTGCTTAATCCTACTGCTGCTATTTAAATTGGCTTTAAAGCAAGCACTTTAATACCCTCATTAATCTTATGTACCCTGATATGATCACCTTGCAACTGATTCTTTTCTAGGCTGATAATTCTAAACTTCACCTGTGTGTCTTCATAACTCAGAGCCTTGACACTGGGATCAGCCTCATAGTTCTTCCCTTTACACTTGTAAGTACCTTTATATTTCTTGGTGATATTACTGATTTAGGTCATGCCTAGTTCACACAAGGAGAGAAGAGTGGTTAGTGTTCATGGGGCATTCAAATAACACTCAGCCAGGTTCTGATATGGGGCATGAAAGTGCCTTAAATTTTATACACAGTATATACTGTTAATCCATATTTCTAATTTTATTCTTGGATTTTATAATAAGATGAGTCTCTTTGCAAGATCAACCTTAAAAATGGAGTAGCATCACATTTTGAACAGGAGCAAATGTAGTTGATTCTATCAGTACTTATAAGGCCAACAACTTAATTCTTTCTAAGCACTGCACATTTTCCCTTGCACAGCCAGAAAATTGTTCTGTAGCCTGTTGTCAGGCTGCTATCAATATCTGATACAAAAACAGAAAATGATGGAAGCACTCAGGCAACATCTGTGGAAAGAGAAGCAGAGTTCACATTTCAGGTCAGAGACCCTTCATCACAAGTGGAGTAATTGAGTTAGCTCCTCCACATTGTCTGCAACTTAAAACCAACTTGCTTTCTCTCTTTCCTAGTTGTGACAGGAGTCACAATTTCAGATTTCTGGCATTAGCAGTTTTTTGGGTTTGTCTGCTATCAATGTTGGATTGCACCAATTGCTTTGAAATATTACAACAGTAAGATGATGAATCAAATGATTTCCTCTCCCTCCCCTTCTAGTTCTACCAATCACCTCACTCCTCCCCTGTCTGATACCATCTGCCCATCATCCCCTACCCATCTGGTTCCACCAATCAGCTATTGGCCTCTATCCCACCCCTCCCTTGTACTGCTATACACTGGCAATGTTCCCTCTTCCTTCACAGTCCTAATGGAAGTTCTCGACCTAAAACATGAACTTGCACCTTTCTTCCTCCACAGACGCTGCTTGACCTGCTGAGTTCTTCCAGTGTTCAGTCTTTGCTCCTCTAAAAGTTACCTGCCATTTGATATCTTTCTGAAGAGACCCATTTCAGGCTAATAACTAAGCAAGGAACCAAGCAAGTGCAGACATGGCTCTTGGGTATGGCCAGTAAAACATCTTTTTGCTGTCTATACTGAGGGAACTCTGCCCTGGCAAACTGTTTTTGACTGCTGCCCAGTTTCCCTCATGGGTGTCTGTTAAAGATTCTAGGGTACTATTTCAAAGAGCAGTGAGCGAGATGTCACTGGTGTATCAGCCAGGAATCAATGCCATCTCAAAATTACTAAAGAAAAGATTAGATAGAGAATCGCACAGCATGGAGGCTGGCCCTTTTGAAATAGCAAATCCACAACAACCATAAAATTAATCCCACACTAATCCCATTATTTTCTCCTGGCATTCCCACCAACTCCTTCCAGATTGTACCAATCACCTAAACACAAGGAACAATATACAATGGCCAATTAACCTATCAACCCACGTGTATCTGGGATGCCAGAGAACTCAGAGGAAACCCATGCAGTCACAGGGAGAACATCACACAGACAGCACCAGAGGTTGGATTGAACCCAGGTTGCTGGAGCTGTAACTCTACCAGCTGCGCCACACTGCAACCTCCCAGTCAGCTGGTCATTATCACATTACTGTTTGTTACAGTGCAAATTGGCTACCATATTTCTTACATTACAATAGCAACTACATTTAAAACATACTTCCTTGTGCATGCATGCAACATTAATTAGTAGAATATTGTTATTAAAATTACGCCATGTAGATTTCATCAAAATAGATTACTTGTGTATTTAAATCACCCACTTGAGGCTTTAGTGTCACAGACTAATCTGAAACCACCATATACTGTATGTTTCTGCTACCAATCTCTAATGAACCATAAACCGGTATAAATAACATATATTTAAACAGTTGAGAGTTTAACTTAAAATAAAAATGACTCATTGGTGTTTCCATTAACAAATCTTTTATCACTTCTAGATTGATTAGGTATTTGAGATGGACAGAAGGTAATATGGTATAAACAAGAAGTAATTGTTAAAGTAATCTGTGCTGACACTCCAGAGAAGTATCAAGCGTTTGCCATAGGTTGGTTTGCATCTGAAGATTGATTTGCTTTGTATTTAAATAAAATAATGCTCTGAATCAGACAAGTTGCCATGTTTTCATCCATTGCATTTACCAGAAAAGGACTTAAAAATGTTTTAAAATCTCAAATATTTCATAGAATGTATTATTCCTCTATATTTCATTAAGTAAAAAGAATACTGAAGATCTAAAGTGTTGTAAAGATGTAGTGTTTCATAGAACCCTTGACATTGTACGAAAAAGTGATTAAAGGAAAAGGATCTCCTGGATTTGATCTGATATTTAAGTAAAAATGCACATTAACCATGCAAAAGAATTGGGAATATATCAAAAGCCAAATATTGCAGACACTGAAAATCTGAAACAATTTTTTGGTATTAATCCTCGTTTTGAGAAAGCTGACATATCAACATTTTACTCCACTGCTGCCTGTCCTGCTCATTGTTCTATCATTTCCAACCTATGTGACGACAGACCTCAGCAATGCTGAAGAAAATGGATTGAAATTTTTAACTTTGTTTTAATTTCAATATAAATAACTATATCAGCACATAAACAGCTTGATCAAACATGCTCCAGTAATAGTTTATTAAAATGTAATAGTCCATGTATTTACACTTCCATATAAACAGGTAAAACTAATACTTTTATTCTCATACATCTGAATGTGTAAAACAATGTGAAATTTAAAACCCAATAAATTAAAGATAAACGTCAGGAAAATTCAATGGAATGATTACAGTAAATTTTCTGAGATGCTAATAGTTTGCATTTCCTTACATTTTTCATCAAACATTCATTGGATAAATTCTTCAAGTAAGATCTAGAATTACTTTAAAATTAGCAAAAGCAATAATTTTAGGAAATACTTTGGTAGCTATCTTTATACTTAAGATCTTAAAGGATAGCAGAAACATTAGCACTCAAATGGTTAATAACAGGTTTATGAAAAAACACTATTTGCACTATACAACCTGATAAGGTTCTGATTCCAGTGACTGCCTATTTATTTCAATTGAGATTTCTCTCGTAACTTGGAGTTCTTGTCCATTTGATTCTGAAGTCCAATTGGCCAAAAGATCACTAAAATCAGGTGTGCTGGTATGAAGGATGCAGCCAGGCACAAGAGAAAAGGGCTCTTTCCAAAAAGATGAAGGAAACTTTCGTCTGTGCATTGGGATTACATTGGCATATTTTCGATCCAGTTTTTGCATCCTGCTGTCTCTCCTATTCAAGGTTGCTGGTTTCATGTATTTGTATAAACCATATTCGAAAAGTTCTGCCAGAGGACCTAATTTTTTAATGCTTTCTCTGTCACAGATTAACTTCAGTGCCTGAGTGTCTATTTCTTTGGGTGATAGTAAAGATACATGTGGTTCTTCCTCTTCTTGATCTCCATCTTGTGCAATTTTTATTAGATCTGCATAGTATAGCTCTCTACCTGATTTACCAGAATAAAACCTGTCTTCATAAATATTGCAAGAATCAGGATCATCATCTTTGCTTTTCCTACCAAAGTACTTCTGAATATCATTGTTGATTAACTCAGTAAACCTTAGTAGCTGCAACGTGGCTTCAGTGTTGTTTGCTACAGGAGTAAATGACTCGCATGCTGCACTCCAGTTTTCACTTTCAATGCATTTGCTAATGGGTCCTGATTCCCGTTCTTCACCGTCATCTTCTAACTCTTCCTCTTCCTCAGATGTTTCCTGGAAATCCATGTCCTGGTGAACACCAAGGTTCAGAAAAGGAAGCTGAAAGGTTGGTGCTAGTCTAAAATCAGACATGTTCTTGATCACACCTGCTGCCATTGCGTGCTTATCTTGGTTCTGTTTTTTGCTTGTATCTGCCTCTGAGTGGAATATAAAAAAATATTATATTGCTATGATTTTGCAAGTGGATGGAAAAACAGTTATCAACGAGATATTATGAGGAAATCGAACACACACACACACACACACACACACACACACACACACACACACACACACACACACACAAAGAAACCACTGTAGACAACAGTTGTTTAAACATAGAACAATTGATTATCAATAAATTTGAATCATTAATCTGGTAATAGCTGTAATAAAACAGTGACTTCTGTGTTCCATTAAAAGCAGTACCTCAGTTTAAAATACTACTATGTTTAACATGAATGAAATAATTTCAAAAGTTATCAAGTGTAAATCCTTTAAAATAATTTTAATACAGACTTTCATTAGATTTTAAAATGAAAAACTATTACTTGAAAAGTCTAGCTTGCATTTTAATAATTCTCTGGTGCCCATAACTTTATTTTATGAAGTTCTCATTTCCTTAACAGCAACTAATGTGTTTTATAGCACAGCATCTAAAAGATTAACAATTTTCACACTGTTTATCACAATGTTACTGCTAATCCTTAAATCTCAAGCAACAGGAGTTGCTGAGAGCTTTACTTTTGTTTAATGGTTCAGGAGATCTTTTACAAAAATGGTAAAGAGGCAATAGCTCTTACCTGAATTATACAGTCACACTGGAAAAGCACACCAAAGAGCTACCCTGCCTTAATAGCAGTTCCACACCTGTGATTAATGCATTTATAGTTTTGCATGGACTGACTTTTGACAAATATTTGGTGGGAGTATCGTAATAGTAGACTTTGTAAACAGAGCTTTGGTTTGTTTTAGCACCCAGCAACCAGAGAGTGTTGAAGAAAGCAAATCA
The DNA here is from genome assembly GCA_030265395.1 of Rhina ancylostomus. Taxonomy (NCBI): domain Eukaryota; kingdom Metazoa; phylum Chordata; class Chondrichthyes; order Rhinopristiformes; family Rhinidae; genus Rhina; species Rhina ancylostomus. Next base: position 21,432,158 of record JARFYF010000112.1, on the reverse strand, counting down.
GAGGGACGGAAGATAGGCTTTAGCTTAATGGTCTGCTTGCCAGGGAATTTTCAAGTGCTGTTCCTGTAAATTCAGCTATTAAATCTCCATGTCACAGCTGCAAAACTGGCCTTCACACTTGGCCAAAGGGCTTTATCAACTCTTCTGATTTGTGCTCAAATCAGATGAGTCAAATAGGCGTAAAATTGAATTTCATGGTATTTTGACTTATTGAGTAGGCACAGTTAAGAAACATAATTGTTATTACACAATCGGTGTTTAAAGAGGATAGAGAGCAATAATTAAAAAAAACTAGTACATGATCAAATGCATTGCAATATGGTTTGGAGCATTATGGATCCTTCTAAATCATACAAAATGGTTTAAATTTAAATCAAACAAGCTAATTAGCAAATATTTTAAAATGATGTATGAATATTTATTTTACAAAGTAGTTTCACCAAAAGTTGCAGCTAACTTACTATATAAATATAATTAATAGATACTTCTCAGAACATGAAAATATGACTTTGTTCAAATGCATTTTCATTATGTAGTAATTTTAGAATCAGCCTACTACTTTTGAATGCAAATAGGATCTTTCTGTTTCATTGTTGGTGACATTGTCCAGGAACATGGCACATTCCACACATATAGTGATGATTCCCACCTCTCTTCTACTTTGATGTGTCACATCACTTGTTAGCATCTAATACCTGCCTCAGTTCACCTCTTTGTTAGTTCTGTACATGACTATTCCACTTCTCTACTGTCCATCCTCCCACCTTACAGCCTCTGTAAAATTTGAGCTGATTCAAAAGCTTACTGCCCTTGTCCTAAGGTGCATCAAGTCTATCATTCACCATTCCTGTGCTTGGCAATTTGTATTGGCTCCTGGTTCAGCAAAATTCAGTTTTAGAATTCTCATCATTGTCTTCAAAGCCTCTCTTTTTCCCATCTATGAAACCTCCACCAGGCCTCCTACCCTTAATAAGATGTACCAGATATGGCCTCCAGCATGTCACTGATTTTTATCACTCCACTTTTGACAATCTTGCATTTGATTCTTACCCCTAAGCTTTGGATTTTCCTTTCCATTTCTCTGTGTCTTTTTCCACCTTTAGGATATTCTTTAAAGTCCAAGCTCCTGGTCACCTCCTGTAATTATTTCCGTATGGAGACGAATGCCCTTCATTTTTTAAAGTACTTTGTGATGTTTTGCTACTTCAAATGTGTTATAGAAAGGCAAATTATTGCTAAATGATTCCCTGCTTGTCTTTAACAGGATCATTATTAACTGAAGAATACAACATTGGAACCAAGTGGAACAGTTTGAAATTTAAACCCTCCACTGCACTATTATTAAAGGTGAGGGAGTTTTAAATTTCAAGTGTTTGTAGTCTTAAATGCTATACTTTCAAACACAGATTAAATAACTCATCTAAGAATGAGTTTCAATGCAATAATTGTGAAAAAAATTTCTTTGTATGTATGAATTTTACTTAAATCTTCAACTAAGATTTTATTTTCTTGAAATCCAATGTCACTGTTGAACAAGTCCACAGCATGGTATGAGGAGATTATGAATGAATGTTATGATTTGAAATGAAACATTTGACTAATTTACACAGTGGAATGAGCCTAAACAAACCATGGATTAACAGAACATTCCTTGCTCTTTAGCGAAGTCACTTGATGCCTCCTTCCCACTACCTGAGCTAATTGTGGTCAGGGCTTGAAAATAACTAATCTTACACATTAAATTTGCCTGCAGGTGAGTGGTTCATTTTGCACAAAATTAGTAAACTATTTGGAGAGTTCACTTTGCACTAATTGTTTTGATTTTGTTTCCCTTTTTGTTAAAAAAAGTGTGCCATTTATAACTCTTGAGTTTTACCAACAACAGAGTAGAGTTCCTGAAGTTATTTTCACGTATGTATCCCTTCTACTTACATAGGGCAAGCTTTGGAAGAGGTAATAGCAATTCTTTTATCTCCTTGACTTTGCAGATAGGGTCACTGATTTAGTCTTTGTTATTACAAAATACCTTTTGAACTGGATAATCGGCTGGTGCTATTTAACAAAGAGTTGTGAAAGCTGTGTGGAAAATGGTTTCAACATTCAAATTATGGAAGAGCCCTTTATGTTCAAGTTGTAGACTACAGGTTCTGCTAACCTCATGTAATCTGGATTTCCTTATTTTAGATTACTATCAATGTAGTTTGAGTCTGGATTGAAGACATCCTCACACAGGTTCCTAATCTTACACATTTGGTCTCTGAGTGCTAAATTCATTCTTTAAATTGGTTTACTTTAGATTAGAATTTCTTCATTACTATTTAAGAACACTTAATGAGGATTATGATCCATGCCAACCATTCTATTCTTTAAATTTTGCATGCAAATCAAAAAAGATCCAATAAAGAAGTTGTTCTCCTCAGCTTGCCTTCTCAAATTCATGTCATAATGGTCAACGTAGTTACTTGGGACAATAAAGATTCATTTTGGAGAACAGTCAAAGCAATGGAAATAAAAGAATGCTTTATGTTGGTAACTTTTGGAGGAACAGAAAAAACAGAGTAAATATCTTTAAACATAATAGTATACTGCTAGTTGTTATTCCTGCTTGGCCTATTCCTGCTCCTATTTTCTTGTATTCTTATATTTAAAAGATATCCAAAAGTATTATAATAGTTGAAACCTGAAAGAGGCACATAACAATAGCTCCTTTAGAAATTTGTACTTATTTGTTCTGTTGACATTTATTAGTTTCTTTGCTGCTGTAATATACTGTACGTTAGGGATAAACTGGAGTAGGTAGCATGTTTTTCATCTCTACAAGAGACCCAAGAGGACCACAATGGTATAAGCAGTATTTGTGTGCACTTGTGATGCAAGCTATGTCAGATTCCACAGTGGTGAGGGTACTAGCACTTGCAGATTGAACAGTCACCAGAGATGTACAATGTAACCAGATCAAGACATCAGTTAGCATTCATTGGATTTAATGTTCCAGTATAATTTCCTCTGTTAAACACCCACAGGTGTATACATACTGAGCAGCAGAAAAGATTCCCTGCCAATGTCATTTAAAAATATCATGAACTGCTTGTTAGTGGTAGGTTGAATTCCAGTTGTTACAATGGTTCCATAAATGCTGCTTTCTTCAGATGATTTAAATTGCAGTAATTTACAAGGAGTGATGAGACAGGTGCTGAAAGGCTTGAATCTGTGACTACAGGCTTTGTAGAAACCAGTTGCTCCCAGACATGGGAGCAACATTAGCCATTCTCCTTGTACAGCATAGCTGGAAAAATCAACAAGCTGCTGGAAGAGGAAGTTGATGAGAAAGCCCTTCATGGGATACCAAATTTGCCCAGTGCGTTCAGGGAGCAATCCTTCTACTGAACCTTAATGGGCACAATGTGTGAAAAGCCTAGACTTCACTAAGGATGTCCTCACTGAAATCTGCCACATACTGTGGCATCAATACCTCACCCCTAAAAGTGCAAATTAGCTCCCAGCAATAGATGTTAGCTGTAACTTGTCCGAGCCACACATAATATTGCCCTCATGCTTACATGTATAGTTAAAGAATAGTAAAGAACATTGTGATTCTCAGCACTATTATCTGAATTGAGCCTCAAATTTCTGGTAAATATTTACGTCATTTGTGTTTTGCAACCATTCGTATGTGCACATAAGGGATAGCAGTAAATCTTTGCAAGCATTTATATCGAAATGAGAATATATTTTATTCTGATCTCAAAGACACAGGTTTTCATTTTTTGATATTAAAACATTTGTGTTCCATTAGTTTGTACTCATGGTTGGAAGTCTCTCCTTGTTTTTTTCAGTGTCTTGGTTCAAGTATAGCTGTATTCATTGACTGAATATTTGACCATCTGCTGACTATAAAGCCTCTAATGATCCAATAGCGTAATATGTACTTGCTGGAGCATATGTCCTAGCAGATGCTGCCCTCGATATGCTCTCCAATACCTGGTATTTATAACAAAATGAGACATTTGAGCCACATGCCTTATCTTCATATCAGATTATGGCTTTTACCTCCTCCTTGCTTTTTGTGTTCCTTTGTCTCAGGAAGGTGCGTAGCCTTTTCTGCCCTTCTCTAGGCCCTATTTGTATCTCACTTGGTTTTAAAATGTATGCTGCTATTTTATCCTAGATTGAGAGTTCTAATAATGGCAAAAAAAGCTCTGCTGTTTTTGCAGTTATGAATTTTCTTCTGTTTTAATAATCAGCTGTGTTCCTGGCTCATGAACATAAGAAACAGGTGGAGTAGCCAATCAGCCACTTGAGCCTGCTCCACCATTCAATAAGGTTACAGCTGATCCAATCTTGACCAACTTTCCTGTTCTCTCCCCAACGCTACTTTCCCACACTCTCCCCTTGACTCCTTTTGAGATCAAATATCTGCCAATATTTGTCCTGAATGCATTCAATGACTCCACCTCTACAGCTCTTCTGGAGTAGAGAATTCCAAAGATTCACAACACACTCAGAAAAGGAATTTCTCTTTGTCTTCTTCTGAAACTATGCCCTGTAGTTCTAGATAGCTTCTAGAGGAAACGTCCTCTCAGCATCCACCCTGCCAACTTTTGTTCTGAGGGGGATTGACAAGCTGGTTTGTTTTAGCCACATTTCGCTGCTACACAGAATAACTTATTTCTCTCTTTCTCTGGTCTGATGAGGGTTCTTCATCTGGCACATTAACTGTTTTTCTTTCCACAGATGCTGCCCTCACTTTTTCCAACCTTCTCCATTTTCTGTTGGTTCAGTTGTTCTTATCCTACACACAGAAGCCTGCAGCGCAAGGCCCACCACCTTACCAATAACATCTCACTACATGGACTTAGAAGCTTAATGTGGTGATAACTGCTGCCATTAAGCCATTTTGATTCATCCTATCACAGACACTCTATTTATTTCACATGTCCCTACTCCACCTTCTCTCCTGCTGAAAACTAACTTGCAACTCTCTCTTTCCCAGTGAACTTGTACCTTTGGTACAAGTGACAATAATAAACCAATACCAATACCAAAGGGTCACAGACCCAAAACATTGACTGTGTTTCTTTCCACAGATATGGCCTTTTTCCAGAATTTTCAGTTTTCTGCTGGCTTTTTCCAGAATTTTCTGTTTCTCTTTCAGATTTCTAGCATCTGCAGATTTTTTTGTATGTTTCAATAAATGTAGACCCAACCTTTCTTCACACAGCAACATCTTCATCCCTGGAGCAAACCTGGAGAACTCTCCAAAGCACATACATACTTCCTTAAATATGGAGAACAGAAGTACTGTAGGTGCATATCATCAGTGACCTATAATGTTGCATTGAAGTTTCCCTCCTTTTATATTCTGTATTTTTTTGCAATAAAGGCCAACATTCCATTATCCTTCCAAATTATCTGCTTTACTTGCATGCCTTGTACAGTGCTAGTACTTCCAGATCCTGTTCTATTACAATATTTTTGTAATCTCACCCTGTTTAAATAATAATTTGCTTTTTTACTCTTCCTTTCAAAGTGAATAACCTCATATTTTTCCACATTATACTCTATCCGCCAACTTCTTGTCCACTTATTTAATCTACCTCTATCCCTATGCAGGCTCTTGCATCTTCCTCTCAAGCTGCTAATCCAGTTATCTTTAAATCATTCAGTACACTCAATCCCCTTATCCTTGTTAGACTGTAAATCACTAAGGCCCCAGCATGAGTCTCTGTGGCATCCTACTAATTACAAATGGCCAATCCAAACAACCCATTCCTTCCATCTCTGTTAGTTAGCCAATTCCCTATCTATGCCAATATACTACAGCAATTCTGAGTACTCTTGTGCCATAACCTTTTATGTAGCACATCATCAAATGCCTTCTGGAAATCTAAATGTGCTGCTTCCACTGATTTACCTTTAATCACCCTGTTTTTTCACAACCTCAAAATACTGTAGTAAATATTAAGCTGTCTCTGCTTGATTTTTTTCATGATTTTCTAAATATTTTGCTGTCACTTCCTAAAGAATAGATTCAGCGTGTTCCTAATGTCAGATATTAGGTTAACTGGCTTGTTGCTTGCTGCTTTCGGTCTCGTTCCTTTCTTGAATAGTTGTGTTACATTTCTGGTTGTCCAGTCCTCTGGAACCTTGCTTGAATCTGGGGTATCTTGATAGATAAGAACCCATTATCTCTTCTACAACTTCATTTAAGACCCTACGACGCAGGTCATCAGGTCAAGGAGACTAATGATGAGATTGATTAAGTTCTTTCCTACCTATAGTCCCTTAATATTATTAATTGGGAAGTTTTTGGACTTATGACTGGCTAAATTATCGGGTTGGTCATCTACAGAGTAAGTGAATGGCCACAAGGAGGTAACATAGTGGTATTATTCTTCCCTCTGACTTTCATATGTATCTCTGTGTAGCCTTGCACTTGGAATCAGAGCACGGTAGATGGAGTCAATACATGTTTTTGCTGCCATGTGCTATCCCATCTCATAGCAGTTGGTTATCAATACTTATCATTTTTCACAAAATAATTATTTGTCCTGCCCTGTCTCCCAACGATCATTGTCACTCAAATACTGATAACATTTTCAGCTCTGAGAGGTTTATTGTTCCAATAAAAGTTGCTTTTTATTATTATTCTATGTTGCATATTACATGGTGTTTGCATAATTACATCCCATTTGTCTTGTAAGATGAAAATAAATAGCTACAAATGTCAAAACTCAGAAACAACAATAAATTATATGATCATCTAAGTACAGAAGCTCTGCTACGAGTTCCATACTTTGACCACCAGGATTTCCTTTACTGATGATAAACCTTTATTCTTTATATACCTGAGAACCACTTACTAGGTGTAATATATAACTAGTACGAAAGATTAGCGAAATAAATATCTGTATAGCAAACACTTATTGGTCAAGAGAGCATTGGAGTAATGAAGTCTGAAGGTAACAAATGCTTGGTTTACCAAGAGGGGCTGGAGATGGGTGGAGTTGGGTGTGTATTTTGATGGGTCTTTTGAAGGTTATGAGGGTTGGTACAAAGGGAAGCTTCAGGCTTATCCAAGAGGGGTGGGGGGGG
>JARFYF010000112.1:21302397-21324290 GCA_030265395.1 Rhina ancylostomus | reverse complement strand
TCTCTGTAACTCTGTATCCCTTGTCTATAATCTTAAAATCTGTTACCTAGAACTATTTTGCTTTAGTCTTCAGTTTTGTTAAATATTTTGCAAATTATCAATCTGTTTAGAGTGAGTGTAATTTATTCAAGTCAATTGGTAATAGTTACATGCAGACAGTGCTGTAGGGATGATAAAACGAGATGAACTGTCACTTTAAGGCAGACATCAGTCTTGTTATCAGCTTGTATACACAGCTACTATGGGAATTGGTTTTAACTGTAGCCTTTAAATATCATTATTGTGAATTTCCCTTCAATTTTGATTTGCAACTGATTGTTAAGTAATGAATATGGGCAATTTATACAAGGTAAATCAACTACCTGCAGCTACTACAAGGAACTTATTAATATGATGCATAAACTATATACCTTGCATAAATATTTCATATTTTAAAATCTGACGCATGATGCAGTGAAAAAGAGGATACTCATAGTATTTGATCAAACTCCTAATTAGATGTTTTAGACATTCACAATAATTAATTTTAAAGACTACATTTGTAGCCAATTCCCATACTAGCTGTGCATGCAAGCTGATAACAAGACTGATGTTTGCCTGATGGTTGAAGGTTTGTCTTGTTTTACCATCCCGGAAGCAGTGTCTGCATGTGACTGTTACCAGTTGACTTGAGTAATTAATGCATAATCTAAAAGGATTGATAATTTGAGAAAATTATTTATTAAGAGTGAAGACTAAAGCAATAGATTGAGTGAGGTGCAGCATGATATCTAACCTGGACTTGGAGCCACTGTATTTACATGTTTAGTGCAGTAAGATTTGCAGCACATTCTCCCTTTGACAATGTGGGTTTCCTCTAGGTGCCCTGGATTCCTGCCATATGCCAAAGACATGCAGATTGGTAGGTTAATTGGCTACTGTAAATTACCCTGAGTGTGCAAGTGAGCAGTAGAATCTGGGAGGAGGAAGTTGAGGGGAGAAGAAAATCTGAAATGGGATTAGGGCAAGTATGTGCTTGATTGTCAGGGCAGTTTTGATGGGTAAAAAGGTCTGTTGGGTACATGGAGAATCCAACACGCTATGGCACCTTTTAGTCATGCCTGTAGCTTGTTGCTTCTGTTCAGCAAATAGACTGTACTCGCTGAGCTGGTGTTGTTCCCAGGGCTTGATAGTAATGGGAGATTGAAGGATATGCTGGGTTATGATGTAGTTACTCGTATTTCCTCATGACAAAGAAGGTGGCCATTCAGCTCATCAAGTTTACGTTGCCTCTCAGAACAATTCCATTCTCCCACTTATTCCCCAGCAACATGTTCTCTCTCACCCACCCACTAACTTCTCTGATTCTTCTAATATCCACCTGCACTTGTGGCACTTTACAGTTGCAAACTGACCTACCAACCAGATTGTCTTTGGGATGTAGGAAGAAACCAGTGTACGTGGAGGAAAACCATGTAGCCACAGAAAAAAACATGCGAAGTCCACATAGACTTGATCAAAGGTCGGGATTGAACCAAGGTCTGTGGATCTGGAAGACAGCAGTTCCACTACCTGCACCACTGTGCCGCCCACAAATACGTGGGTTTTTGTGGAGAAGAATATGTTTATACAGTGATTGTAAATGGGCTGAAAAATGGCAGATGAAGCTTAATGCAGACAAGTGTGAGGTGTTGCACTTTGGGAGGACAAACTTTGGGAAGACTTTCACAGTGAAGAGTAGGGCACTGAGGTGTGTGGTAGAACAGTGGGATGCGGGAATACAGATCTATAGTTCCTTGAAAGTGGCGCCACAGGTAGATAGGGTTGTAAAGAGAGCTTTTGGCACTTTGGCCTTCATAAAGCAGGGTATCGAGTACAGGAGATGGGATGTTATGTTCAAGTTGTACAAGACATTGGTGAGGCCAAATTTAGAGTATTGTTTGCAGTTCTGGTCACCTACCTACAGGAAAGATATCAATAAGCTTGAAAGCATGCAGAGAAAATTTACAAGGATGTTGTCAGGACTTGAGGATCTGAGTTATAGGGAAAGGTTGAATAATTTAGTACTTTATTCCTTGGAGCGCAGGAGAATGAGGGGAGATCTTGTAGAGGTATACAAAATTATGAGGGGTATAGATAGGGTGAATGCATGTAGGCTTTTTCCCTTAAGGTTGGGTGAGACTAGAACTAGAAGACATAGGTTTATGGTGAAAAGTGAAATATATAAGGGGAATCCGAGGGGAAACTTCTTCACTCAGAGGGTGGTGCGAGTGTGGAATGAGCTGCTAGTAGAAGTGGTAGATGCGAGTTCACTTGTAACATTTAAGAGAAGTTTGGATTGGTGCATCAATGGGAGGGGTTTAGAGGGATTTGGTCCAGGTGCAGGTAGATGGGACTAGGCAGAAGATCTAGTCATCATGGACTAGATTGGCCAAAGGGCCTGTTTCTGTGCTGTAAGACTCTATTATTCTATGACTGTATTGATAATGATCTTGAACTCTGCCTGTGAGGTTGGTGGTAGCAGAGATGATTAATGATTTTGGAAGAAAATTGGGTCAGTGTTCAAGGGAAATAAACTTGCAGGACTTGGAGACAGAGAAGGGAAATGTGGCCCAGGGCATCAGCATGGATTCAGTGGGCCAAATGGCCTCCTTTCTGCTGTAATGACTCTGTGACTGCAGATGCTGGAAATCTGAAATAAGAACATTAAAATGGTGGAACTGATGAGGCAGTATACATACAGAGTTAATATCTCAGGTCAATGAGCTTTCATCAGAAAGTGCAGATTATCCACATTAATTACTGCAGACAACATTCGAGTTCTGTCACTTCCAAGTCAACCACTTGTTTTACATAATGGGTGTATTCTTTTCTGTCACAGAAAGTCTAGGGGCGAATTCCTCAAAATTCTTGAATGGTGTTGAAAGGAGTTTTCCCTGGATAGGCTTTTAAAGAGCACTTTCTGTGTGCCTTGTGGGTGCATGCTAATTGGTCACTGTTTGAAAGAAGTTGATTGTGTCAAACTTGAACAGTTATTCCTCACTCTGCTGCGGCCTGAGTGGAACATGAAAGCTGCGTTGTTGTTACCTTGCAGCATAAGTAAATTTGCAGAAGGATTTGGGACAAAAACTTGGGACTTAAAGACTTTTTTTTTTCCCCCAAAACTTCCCTCTCCAAGGTTGGCTGGGATTGTAGTAAATCTCAAATACTCCTTCGAATACCTGAATTTAAAACATTTTGCGTGTGTTTCCTCCAGGTGCTCTGGTTTCCTCCCACATCCCATTGAGTTATGGGTTAGGAAGTTGTGGGCACACTATGTTGGCTCCGGAAGCGTGGCGGCACTTGCGGGTTGCCCCCAGAACACTATGCAAAAGATGCATTTCACTGTGTGTTTCGATGTACGTGTGACTAAAAGATAATTTATCTTAACATTTATTGGTGGATTGACTAAACCATCAATGTTTTAGAAGGGAAGCTAGGAACTGAAGGTGTGGTGATTTTTGACAGCTCTATGTAAAATGTGCCAACGCCCTCTCTCACTACTCCCCCGCTGATTTCTACTGCTCTCCTTCACTTCAACCATGTTCTCATTCAGATTTGCTACTCCCTTCCGTCCCCCACGTGACTCCATCTGTCAGTCAACCCTTCCTCACTGGATCCATCTGTTGCTTGCCAGCTCTTGCCCCACCTCTTTCCCCCTCACCTCTTTTATACTGCCTATTTCCCCTCTTCTTTCTGTCTCAACTTGAAACGTCAATTGTCCATTTCCTTTTCGAGATGCTACCTGACCTGCTGGGTTTCCCCAGCGGTTTGTTTTTTGCTCCGGGTGCCAGCATCTGCCGTATCTTGTGTCTGCAAACGCAAGGGCGGCATGGTAGCTTAGCGGTTAGCGTAACGCTAATACAGTGCCAGTGATAGGGGTTCAATGCCTGCCGCAGTCTGTAAGGAGTTTATACGTTCTCCCCAGAACTGCGTGGGTTTCCTCCGGGTGCACTAGTTTCCCCCCACATTCCAAAGACGTACAGGTTAGTAGATTAACGTGGGTGTAATTGGGCAGCGTGGACTCAGTGGGTTGGAAGGGCCTGTTACAATAATGTTAAAACGTTATTGCTGATCTGCATGCTTGTACTGGCTGTTCCAGTGCAGACCATGTCCCGTGTGAGATTGGAGCATGGACTTGGGCCAGAACATAGAACAATACACTACCATCAGTATTTGCATGTGCTTTCAAATGCTTATTGTGATTTAGCTTTTCATGCATGTTTGAGCACTGAAAAGAATTGTTAAAACCAAATGAACCTGAATTTGGCCGATTCCAGCACATCAATTATGTAGAATCATGTGTGGCGATGGAGGGCTGTGTTTTGAGAAGAGTCATTAAATTATAATCAAGTTGCATTTACAGAATACTTTTGAGAGATTATCATTTTTTTTTATTTCTAGTGTGTACGGATATTTTTTCGACCTCTAAGACTTGTAGATTTCCAAACTCCTGATATGTCCATAGTCGAGCCACCACACATGGTCCTAGTTGAAGCCTTAGTTCCATGCAAAGGTAAAGAATGATTCCCCCATTGCAGCCTAACAAGGGCCAAGTTATATTATAAGCACAGTAAATCCGGCACACTTTAGTGCCAGACAATCAGATGTTATTCTAATAACACTGCAGTTCACTTTTAATTTAATTTTCAAGTGTTATGCTGTGGAACGATGAATTTTTCCCATGATCCTGATAAGTTTCAAGGAAGCTTTGGAACTGGCCCCGGTAAGGGGAGAGGGAGTGTGGGAGCAGTTGGTCACACTGCAGTTTAAGGGCCGAGGGAAGGGTAGGGAGTGGGTGATCAACAGGCAGAGCAGCAGCAGTGGGAAGGTAGTGCAGGAGTCCCCTGTGGTCATCTCCCTCCAAAACAGATGTATCGCTTTGAATACTGTTGGGGAAATGGGTTATCAGGGGAAGGCAGCAGTAGCCAGAATCCTGGCACTGTGAGTGGCTCTACTGCACAGGAGGACAGGAAAAAGCATGGTGGAGCTATAGTGGTAGGGGATTCCATGGTCAGGGGAATAGACAGGAGCTTCTGTGGCCACAAATGGGACTCCTGGTTGGTGTGTTGCCTCCAGTGCAAGGGTCAGGGATGTCTCTGAGTTGCTGCAGGGCATCCTGGAAGGAGAGGGTGAACAGCCAGTTATCATGGTGCATGTTGGTACCAACGATATAGGAAGAAATTGGGATGAGGTCCTACAAACTGAATTTAGGGAGCTGGAGATAGATTAAAAAGAAGGACCTCAAAGGTTATAATCTCAGGATTACTACCTGCGCCATTTTTTTTGCTCTGTTGACTCTCTTTGCCCCCCATTTTTCCTTTCTCATTTCTTTTTTCTCTTTTTCCCCTTTTCCTTGGAGCAGACTCAATGGGCCTAATGGCCGCCTTCTGCTCCCTTGTGATCTCGTCAGAGCAGCATAGATAGGATGAATATTTGGCTTGAGGGAGGGCTTCAGCTTCCTGGGGCATTGGAACCGGGTCTGGGGAGGTGGAGCTGGTACAAACCGAACAGTCTACACCATGGCAGACTGGGACGAATGTCCCAGTGGAATTGTTTGCTGGTGCTGATGGGGAGGGTTTAAACTATGGTGGGGGGATGGGAATCCATGCAGAAAGCCACAGCGAAGCAAAGCAGAGACCAAAGTTATGGATGCGATGAGAGGCGAGGACCTCAATACAAGTTGCTGTCACGAAAGAGGTAGTGATGAGCAAACTAGTGGGTCTAAAGGTAGACAAGTCCTCTGGTCCTGATGGGATGCATTCCAGGGTACTGAAAGAAATGGTGGAGGTTATAGTAGACCTACTTGTGATAATTTACCAAAATTTTCTGGACTCTGCAGGTCCCGGCAAATTAGAAGACAGTAAATGTCATGCCACTATTTCCAAAAGGATGTAGGCAAAAGGCAGGTAACTTAACATCTGTAGTCATAGAAAATGCTTGAAGCTATCATTGAGGAAGAAATAGCGGTACATCTGGATAGAAATTGTTCCATCAGGCAGACACAGCAGGCAGATTCAGGAAGGGCAGGTCCTGTTTGTCAAACTTGCTAGAGATCTTTGAGGATATAGTGAGCGCAGTGGATAGAGGGGAATGGGTGGATGTTGTATACTTGGATTTCCTGAAGGTGTTCGATAAGGTGCCGCATAAAAGATATCCATAAGATAAGGATGCTTGGAGTTGGGGTAACATATCAGCATGGATAGAGGATTGGTTAGCCAATAGAAGGCAGAGAGTTGGGATAAATGGGTGTTTCTCTGGTTGGCAATCGGTGGAGAGCAGGTTACCGCAGGGGTTGGTGCTGGGCCTGCAACTGTTCACGATATACATTAACGATTTGAAAGACAGGACCGAGTGTAGCATATCTAAGTTTGCTGATGACACTAAATTGAGTGGAAAAGCAAATTGTGCAGAGGATGTGGAGAGTCCACAGAGAGATATAGATGGGTTAAGTGGGTGGGTTAAGGGTCTGGCAGATGGAATCCAATGTTGGCAAATGCAAGGTCATCAGCTTTGGAAGGAAAAATAGATAATCAGATTATTGTTTAAACAGTGAAAAATTGCAACATGCTGTTGTGCAGAGGGACTTGGGAGTGATTGTGCATGAATTGCAGGAGGTTAGTTTGCAGGTGCAACAGATTGTCAAGGAGGGAAATGGAATGTTGGCCTTCATTGCTAAAGGGATTGAATTTCAGAGCAGGGAGGTTATGCTGCAACTGTGCAGGGTACTGGTGAGGCTGCACCTGGAGTACTGTGTGCAGTTCTGGTCTCCTTACTTGAGGAAAGATATACGGGCTTTGGAGGTTGTGCAGAGGAGGTTCACCAGGTTGATTCGGGAGATGAGGAGATTAGCCTATGTGGAGAAATTGAGTCACCTGGGACTATACTCACTGGAAGTCAGAAGAATGAGAGGGGATCTTATAGTCCACGGCCAAATCAGCCATGATCTTATTGAATGGTGGGAGCAGGCTCAATGGGCCAGATGGCCTCCTCCTGTGTCTTATGTTCTTAAGACCCAGAATTCAGAGGGCTCCAAGCTTGGGCCTTACAAGCTCTATTCTGTTCTATGAAAAATCACTGGAAAGTCCTTATCAATCCAAGGAGGTGTTGATGTCTGTATTTTCTGTTCCTTTATATCATCTTCGTTTATAGGAAATGCAATGTTGGTTAACATTTCCCTACTTTTTAGACACAGAAATAAACACAAGATTTGATGGGCTTAATGGCTTCTATGTTGTGACATTGTGATTCTGCACAGTTCTGGTCATGTAACTTTTTCTTGTTGCTGTACGAATCATGTTATTTTTATCTGATTTCTGTTTATGAAACTCTACACGATACTAAAAACTGACTGATTTCAATTGTATGTAATTTCTTCAGACATGAAATATGTAATCCATTGTGCAATGTGTAGCTAACATGCTTCAAAGGAATAAAACAGATGAAGGTTATTTCCTAATACAAGTGCAACACAAATTTTTTTTTTGCCCATCTGTCCTTTCTCAATAAATATAAAAACTACATGGTTTTGGCTGCTGTGCTAAATCACATATTTATCTGTAACTGAGCTCAAGTTGTGGGTTTATCTCTAATAATTTATTTTCAATCAATAAAAGCTTTAGCTTTCAGCATTAAAGCAGCTTATTCTGTTACCTGCAGGGACAGCTCTGTGTTTCTCTGCCAGCCCATTCAGGCCATTAATCCAATGGTGCTCAATCCATTACCGTCCATTGGGTGATGTAACTTATTTAGCAGTGGATAAAAGCTGTTTTAATGCTTTCAGTATTTTTGGCTTGGAAGTAGAAAACACTATTAAGGGCATGGGCCTTAGAAGCTCTATTCTGTTCTATGAAAAAACACTGGGAGTCCTTATCAATCCGAGGAAATGTCAATTTCTGTATTTTCTACTCCTTTACATCATCTTTGTTTACAGGAAATGCAATGTTGGTTAACATTTTCCTACTTTTATCCAATGAAGTGTCATTGATAGCAGGTATTTAATAACCATATGTTTACCAGTGTTTGGGAAGTTGAAAGCAACAAAATGCAGATTAATTCCCTTTTCATTCAATTATTGTAGGGAAGCTGACTTTTGCTGTTAGAACCAAACCAGACCCATTTTACTCTGCATTGCTTTAACAGTAAATCCTAAAAAATTCAATTGCTCCAAACTTCAGCTACAAGCTTAGATGGACCAAGAGATGGTGTACTTTTTACATGGTGAGTGAATGAAGGGTACATGGGTTCAGAGGGCCCGGGCGTCCTTGCACACGGATCCACTGAAAGTTAACATGCAGGTCAAAGCATGAGGAAGGCAAATGATACATTGCCCTTTATTGCAAGGAGATTTGAGTGCAGTAGTAGAGATGTCTTGCTATAATTATAGATAGCCCTGATGAGACCATACATGGAATACGGTGTGCAGGTCTGGTCTCCCTTCTAAAAGGAAGAGGTAGTGCAATGAAGGTTCATCAGATTGATTCCAGAATAGAGTTTGTCCTTAACTGGACTGTATCCATATTCTGTTGAAATTAACAGAATTAGAGGTGATCTCTTTGAAATGCACATAATTCTTAGAGTGGAATCCTGGAGATGCAGGAATGATATTTCCATTAGCTGTGGTATTGAAAAACAGAGGTCAGAGTCTGAAAATAATGGGTCAACCACTCAGGACAGAGATGTCTTCAATCAGAGGTTAGTCAACCTTCTGAATTCCTTACCAAAAAGACTGTGGAGGTTTTGTCAGTCAGTATATTCAAGGCTGAGAATGATAGATTCTCAGAGAACTAAAGAATATGGGGTTAGTGCAGGAAAGGAGCACTGAGGTAAAAGAGCAGCCGTGACCTCGGTGGAGCAGGTACGAGGGGACAAGTGGCCCATGAATGCCTCAATTTCTGTCGTTCTTATGTTTGTAAGTGAAGATTGTGTACACTGACATTTAGGTATGTGGGGAAAATTCAAGGGAAGTGTTAATATGAAGGGAGAGAGAAAAAAATCAAAAAACTTGAGGGACCTGGTTAGACATCACAAACTATCAATAACTTGCCAAACTTGAGGAGATTTGGATTAAAATGTAGCAAGGAAAAATGAACATGGACTGGCAGCACCATCCTATAGATGTGTCCTGCAGCTTGCCGGCATGAAGGTGCTGTTTCATCCTGGGCCATGATTGACAGTTACAGTCCCTTTCAGGACATGAATCTTTGAAGCACACCTGCCTAAAAATTCTTCCCTGCTCAATAGTGGAATGAATTTCAGAAGCAGAATACGGCACCTTTTTGTGATTTGATAGCAGGGCTGGTGCTACTGAATTTCTAGCAATTGTATGTACATCCCAACAGCTGGCTATCAACTGACATGGGTCCTGAGTCTCTAGTTTACCCTGAGCATGTTTGCAGAAAGTACTGATAGCATCTTGAGGGTCGTGGACAAAGAAATTACAATGGACTTTACTCATTGTGGAGGGTGAACATGCAAACACTGCATAGACAGCATCGAAGGTCAGGATTGAACCCTAGTCACTGGAGCTGTGAGGCAGCAGCTCTACCAGCTGTGCCATTGTGTCATCCGAAAAAGGATAAGGATACTTTTCAGGAAGCCCAGCCCAAAATGACATCCCTCTATTAGGTTTAAGGCCACCATTTATTGCTCATCCCTGATTGCCCGAGTAGATGATGGTGAACCGACTTCTTGAATTGCTGCACACTCCCTCTGGTAAAGGTATTCCTACATTGCTATTGGTTAGGGAATTCCATTATTTACACATTGTTATAATGAAGGAATGGCAATATATTTCCAAGTCAGAATAGTGTGTGACTTGGAGGGGGAACTGCAAGAGTGATAATGCTCCTGCACGCTCGCAGTCCTCATCCCTTCTTGGTGGTTGAGGCTGTGAGGTTTGTGGAAATGCTTTCAGTGTAGTCTGGGCAAGCAACTGCTCTGCATTTTGTAAATGCTACACACTGCGGCCACTGTGTGCTGGTGGTGGAAGGAATAATGTCTGGGGCACTCATCAAGCCAATTGTTTCATCCTAGGTGGCATCAATCTCTGGGAGTAGTTACACTGCAGTATTTCATGCAAGTGGAGAATATTCCATCATGCTCCTGACTTGTGCCTTGTAGATATGGAATGATTTTGGGGTGTCAGGAGGTGGGTCATTTACAGCAGGATACTCTGCCTTTGACCTGCTGTTGTATCCATGGTATTTGTGTGGCCAGTCCAGTCAGGTTTCTGGTCAATGATGACCCCCAGGATGCTGATGGTAGAGAATCAGAAATGATAATGCAATTGTCAAGGGTATGTGGTGACATACTCTCTTCTTGGAGATGGTTGTAGTCTGGTACTTCTGTGGTACAAATGTGATTTGACACATCAGCCCGTCTGGGTTTTGCTGATGTAGGTATGGAATGCTTTATTTGCTGAGGAGTTGGGAATGGAATTTAACATTGTGCAATTATCAGTGAACATCCCCACTTCTGATCTTATGACAGCAGGAAGTTCACTGAAGCAGCTAAAGACAGTTGAGCCAAGGACACTGCTATGAGGAACTCCTCAACTTTTCATTCATCAACAAGAGCTTGGCAGATCCCCAGTGCTCATCCCAGGGATCAAAAACATAAATAACTGTGATATGGGCCCATTAAAAACTAAGGAGCAGTAAAAAAAAATAGAAAGATGATCCTTTTTAAATTCAAAGTAACCACTGGGGAATGCTTTCAAAGAAAAACAGATGGGGGTACACTCCAAAATAAAATTTAAAAATCTGAAAGCTACATGTAATATAAAAATCAATATATGACCTATTGTACAGGTCTTTTTCTGCCTTTCTGCTCGTTTAAAGGTGGTTCTGCAGTGGAAATACTAAATAGGATCTCCTCATCTTTGAGCTTGGTTTATTTTCACAGCTATTTTGGTTTTCTGATGTAATTTCCACTGGAAATTGTATTCAGTTTAATAAAGGCAGATTAAATTAATTAATAGGCTCATCATCTGCTCCGTTTCCTGACATCATTGTCTCAGCCACTTCAGATACTAAGAACGCCAGATGAGAACACCTGTAATTTTCTGCATCCTTCCACACTAACAATCTCCCAGAGGCAAGTGGAAATACTGTTCACTGCGAGAACATTGTCCAGTGAATGACAGGTTGAAAATCTTCCCCTCTGCTGGACTTGCTCTTAGAAGTGGTCATGCTGGGGAGGGAAATCTCTATTTTCCCCATAAACCAATGTCCTTTAAAATACAAGTGGTAGGACTTACTGGAGGTCTGTTGACTAGCCAATAGGCTTGTTCCTGGCAATCCAGTACAATACGATCTGACTTTTTCCTTTGTTTCGCTGCTCTGTTAATGAACATAGATAAGGAGAAATAAATCAATTTAGCAAGGTTGGCTGTAATACAGGTTTTGGAGGACTGGCACCTGGCTGCCCAAGCCAAGCCTGATGGGACCCGACCACATGTTGGGGTTGGTCAAGTGCATTCTGATTAAACATTCGGGTTTCTGTCAGGTTGCGTCTTGCTGACCTGGCTCCATACTTTATCCAGGTCAGGATGATTTGCTCAGAATTCCTATCTTTATCCTCTGTTCTTCATTAACACTTGGTGTTTCACTTACACAATGATCAATATTGGAGATTGATTTATATATACGAGGATGATCAGGTCAGCAATAAAAAAAGTATTCGGGCTTGGATTGGCCATTGTCAGGTTTTAATTTTATACCCATGCAGATCATCCAGCCCAACTGGTCTGAACCAGAGCCCATGCTGCACTAGAGCTGCCCACCGCTCTTTCATACCTTTCTCCCCCTCTTGTACTTAGTTAGCTTCCCTTCAAATGCACCCATGTTTTCACCTCAACCACTGTGCAGAAGTAAACTCCATATTCTAAATGGTCCCAAGATGCTTATTGAATTTACTAGCAATAATTTTATATTTATGACAGCTATTTTTGGATTACCCTACAAAAAGAAACTTATGACCAACCTAAAAGAAACTGTTTAAGAATTTAAAAAAAAATCCTGTTAGGTCACTTCTCAGATTGAGGGTAAAGGTACGTTCAGACTTTCCTGATGGATAACATTCTGAATTCGAACTGAAGACCCCATGTTGATACATCTGGAAGTCGGGTATCACTTATTGGTCTTCAAAACTCTGGTGTTATGGCCAGAAGTAATGGTGTCAAACTGCTGATAATTTACTGTCGTTGGTGTGTTTGCTGGGGAAGTGATGCATGTTTAGCTCATTTAATGCAATGCAGAGTGCACACAGAATTGCTACTACAGTCTTGTTAACATATCCTAGTTTCTAGTTGACATTATGAGCAGGGCTTATTGATTTAGCAACATCCACAAGGCCTAATTTTCTAAGTATCTAGCATCAACCGAAGCAAGCCAGTACTGATGGAAGACGTGCCTGTAACTCTTAAGGGGAGATACCATGTGACTGCAACTGGAGCTGGGAGCCAGTCCACAGGTTGTGAGTACTTGCTGGAAGCCCATGCCTTGCCCAAGCAAGCACACACATGGCTCTGGAGGCCATGGTTAACCAGGTGGATAGGATGGATGTTCTCTACATACAAGAGACCAGAAAGCCTTTGAGACAAATTGTCAAGTAAAAGCAAAGAGAAATTACAAACATCGAGTACATAGAAGGAAGCCCCAAGGATGTGGATATAGTGTTGCAAAATGTATAATGGTCTTCAACATGGTAGATACATCAAATCCTGTCTCGCACCAACCTCAATATTAGCTTCAGAAACTGCTCTATACAATTCATCCCCATTGCTCAACTACCAATATTCTCAATTAATCTGGCCAAAACATAACATTCAAACACCCTACCAGAGTGCTGCACACACATCTATACTTCCTAACCTCCTATTCAGCTCTTATTTCCAACCACTGCCAACTGTTCACCTCTTGAGACCTCAATTTTAGCTCATGATCCTCATCCTGTAGTTCATAAATTCAGTGCAATATCCACAGAGTCAGCACATCCATTTCCCAACACTTTTCTCTCTAATGGCAATTTCCTGGATGAGGCCCAAGTATGTCTTTAATCCCAGAGGTACAGTCTACCATAAATATTGGGGTTACTTGATTAACAGCCTTACATTTTACCATGTGTCTGGTGTTTAAAGTTGCAAATAAATTAGGTGCATTGAAGGATGTCTGCAGCACATAATTTGTGAGAATTCTTGGTTTTAAGACAAAAGAGACTGCAGATGCTGGAACCTAGGACAAAGAGAGAATGGAAAAATTCAGCAGGTCAAGCAGAATTCGTAGAGGCAAAAGGTGTACATTTCAGTTCGAGACCCTGCATCAGGACGGTACCTTTTGCCTCCACAAGGGCTGGTTGACCAGCTGAGTTCTTCCAACATTGTTTTCATTCTTGGGTTAAGGTATAGTTTGCTTCCATCACAAAGTGAGTTACTCAGGACTGTTAATAAGCTTTGCTTTTTTTTTGGCAGGTATTTACATTTTGTTAACATCTATTTTTGCACATGCCTGTGGTTCAGGGATGCCTTCTTGTACCGAACCTGCTTCGGGGTAAAACAAATAACACTACTACATTTATTTCCCCTTTATTTGTCTGGCATATGTTTTGAAAACTTAACTAGAATATATCAGTTTTTGTAAAATGGACAAAATGCCAAATGAAATTCAATATGATCTTAAAGTATAATATGGCACATGTAAAGATAGATAGAGAATAAATGCCAAAACAATATAAATGCAGAAATAACTAGTAGTAAATAAGGTCAGAAGGGCTATTTATAAAACACATCCAGCACTGAACATTATTTCTGAAATGTATACAGTATGGAACCATGTTTAGATCAACTTTGGATACATGTCCAGCATACATGTCTCGTCACTATATTGTATACAGGATGGAGAAGGAAAGATTTAGAAGGCGGAGGCCAGAAATGGGAATTTCTATTTGTTAAGGAAAAGCTGAATCCAGATTAGGCTCCTTACTCTTTAAAGGAGAAAGCTTAGAGTGATGTAATAAGGTTATTAAGACAATAAAAGACTATGCCAGAATAGACAGGTATGTCGAGAAGTTATATTTTGCTGATTTTTGGTGCAGTAAATGTGTAGTGAGATTTGCCCCAATGTAAAAATTGTGAATATGCAAAAAAGTGCAAAGTTGGGAGAGCTCCCTTTAGGAAACTGCCATTGTGGATTTCTCTCGTTCACAAGTACAACCAGACCTACGGGGCTGTGGATTGCAACTCCTGCCCCAGCTAATACCTCACTTATGCACTACCTGCTGGGAAGCAGGTCTGTGTTGTAATACCGAACTGTCATGAGGGATGGGGTAAATTGTGGGTGGGGTGGTGGGTTGTAAGCAGTGAACAGAAAATCAGGATGTAGGGGAGAATGTTAAATGGTGATTGGTGTGTGATGAGGTTGCTTACATTATGCAGCAGACTGATCTGGCTTGGTGCTAAGACTAGGCCACAGGCACAGCCCTTATCACTGTAATTCATGGACAGATGCTAAGATTTTTGTCAGCGCTACCCATCTGCAAAAAGGAAGCATGTGGAAATAAAAGATATTGGACTCAGTTATGGTAAAATGGATGTCACACTCTCTAAATCATGTAAAGTTCCCTACTTCCTGTGGAGATTGCTCCTTCCTTTACTGTGAATGAAAAAATGAAAGTCATGTGTCAAGATCTTTTGATCCAACTTCTGTCAATTAGTCAAAAATGTATGCGGTGCACATTGATGCTATGACCTGCATTAGTGTGACTTGCAATAGGAAGGCCTTGTCCAATATCCTAAAGGGAGGGTTATCTATTGGAAATTGAGCACTTTACATACTATTTTTTGCATAAAGGACAGGTGAAAATTGTTTTTCTTCTAATCCACTTTCTGGGCTACAGTGTTTCCACTTTTAGGGAAAGCTCAAAATTGGAGAGCGGAGTACAAGATAGATATTAAGCAACTACAAAGAGAATGCCAAATAAACTCTTCACCCAGATTGTAAATGGAGCTTATCATCATCAGCAGGTATATTTAAGGACCATGTTGAGGAAGAGGATGGATGGACGGACAGCATGAATGACCTGGGCTGAATGGGCCATTTTTGAGCTGTATATTCCATGTGACTATATATGTAATCCTTTGCAAAAATACAGCTTCACTATGTTGCTAACAATATAATTCATTCAAAATTTCATGGAAACCACCAGTTTTGTGCAGGTGTAAAATGTTTAAAATTTAGCACTTTAAAAATGGGCTCTAATCATTTGAGACTAAAACACATTTAAATCTCATTAAAATATAAACATTTACACTGGTTTACTCTGTCAACATATCCTGAAATATTTTTAGGTCTGTCATAATTTGGATTTTCTGGGATTTTTTTTAAACTAAGGAAGATTTGGTTGCATTTCTTTCACATTTTAATTATGCAGTGGAATGAATAATCTGAATTAGTGCTGCTTAATTGATGAAGAACAGAACTCTCCGAATGGGGTACTTGATTAAAAAAAATCCACATCACTTTTTTTCCCCAATACAGATATGAAATCGTCCCTTTTTGGAAAACCCTGTGCAACATTCAAATCCAACAACTTTTATGTCACATGTCCCAGTATTACCTATTATGTCTTGGTATTAATGCTTGCCCGTTTATGTGCCAGTGAAGTATGTAATCACATTTTCCCAAGTTAAAGGTGCTATCGAAATCCAAGTTGTTCTCCAGAGCCTCAGCCAACACTTCCTTTGCCTTCCCACCATCATGGGGGGGCTGACCTCTACTCAGCCTCTCCTCAATGCAGCAAGGCTATAAATAGGATTTTATATCTCAACACTGCTATAATGCCAAATGATACTGCTTACTTTGGTAATTAACAAAAAATAAACTAAATAATATATTCAGTTCATTACTTTGGACAGAATATTGTAGCTGGTGCATTTTTTAAAAATAAATGCTGCATTCATTTCTACTAAAATCATATGGTACACAGGCTGGGTCCTACCATCTGTCACTATCTTCCATCACATCCCACTGGCAAAAACCTGAAAACAGTAAACAGCAACAAAATGGGAAATAGCAGTTACATTTTGTGCAATGCAAAGAATTCTGAGGCGAACCTTTGGATTAAACGTGTTCATAAACCTCAGTTATAATATTATACAGCATGTGCTCCTGCCACAAAATACATATTAGATCTTGAACACAAATTGCATTCCTGAAACTTTGATTCATCTGAAGTCCTTAAAATCTTAGCACTCTCTCACACGACAATATCTATTCATAAAAGTCTAACACAATCTAGGGCTCAAAATGACCAGCAGACATCCTGGCCTTTGAGCTGGAAGTCCTATCATCTTTAGATTTAGGCAAAGCAACTATACACTGATTAATAATTCAATACCCCAGGCTTGGCAAAAAAGGTACAAGCACTATGCACACAAATAGGAAATATGCTTGCGAGTACAAGCGATACAGTATATTTACTGAATTAATATGAAACATCTTATAATTAATTCCTTAATAGAGAAAGACGAGACTTACACATTTTTTTCCCCAAGAAGAATTCTCATATCTCTTGAGAAGCTGGATTTGGTTACAACTTGCTTTGCTAACATATTGCCATTACTCTGCTGTGGACCAAATGTGCCAAAGCAGAGCTTCCCAAAACAAAAACCCTGCAGTCAATTTGACTCTTATTCTAAGCTAGTGCTTAGCATCTCCACTAGTTTCTACCTTCGCCTTCTCCTCAATGGAGAGGAGGGTAAGTGTAAACTGTTGACTTATTTTGATGGCATTATAGCTGCACATAAAAGAGGAGCGTAAAATACATTACATCTGAATCCTTTCCCTTAAACAAGCATACAATCTAGGAATTTTAAATCTTGAACTGAAATCAATTTATTCCCAATTGGAAACACAAAAGATATTAAAAATTCAAGATTTTCCAATTCATGTTTAATATTAGAAATGCAATCTAGTCCTTATAATATCAAAAATGCAGCAATTACTTGAAGAAACAATTAAAGCTGACAGGACTTTATATTCTTCAAACTATCTAGGTTTATAAAATTATGCAAATAAAACAAAATTAGTTAACATAAAGCATGCAAATATAATGGTTTAGGTTACGTTTTATTGTTCTATTTATAGGGCGACAGATTACCATATGTTGCTTAATTATTTATAGATACGTTTTAAATCTGCATACTAAAAACATCCATGTACAGTTCTACAAAACCATAACCATTAAAGCTAAACTGCTTTGTAAGCATCAAGATAGTTCATCTTTATATTGGTAAAATACAATTATAACGCCTTTCTAATATTTTCCACATTTTATTGCAATAGAAGATATTAGGTAAAAACTAAATACATTACTACACAGAATTACATGCAGGATGCAAACAGTAAGGAAAGAGTAAACGTTGGACTAACCTGAGCTGTTCTCTAGCTTGCATTACCACAAAATCCCAAGTATGATTGATCCTTGTGTGTAGTAGGTTGTAACTGTCCTGTAGGAATTAAAATTTTTGAAAGGGATTTAAAATCACAGCTTGGAACAAAAAAAGAAGTGCAGATGTGGTTACGTTGTCTATATGCACTGCTTTCAAAATTTCTGAAATAATGTTGTTACCGCTAACAGTGTGATCCTTTGTGACCATGTGTCCAATTACAGTATAGAACTGGAATGCATACAGGTTACTCAAAATTATGAGCACGTCCTTCTCCAGAGAGCTTAGAATAGGATTGCTGTTCATTTCCAGAGGGCAAGGTGCAGCTAAAAAAGGTGAACACTCCCTCGAGGTGATAAAACAGTCAACAAAAGATGAATGAATTTTTGTTTTAAATGTGCTGGTCATGCTCATCACTGGTAACAATGTTCATAGTAAATAGGTAGAGTGAAAAGAAAAATCACATTTTTAGAAAATTTCAGAATACTGCATTTGCCTTCAAACTTTGTTTTAGTGAAGTTCCATGTTATTATTAAATAAACATGCCAAGGATAATTTTGCACCCTTGCACTAATGGGGCTGAGCTTCCCCACCAGGACCATGAATCGGAAGTTCAGGAGCATTTCATGTGTATAATGTGCTCAAATTTCCGAGATACACAACAAGCCGGCAACACTAATCAGGAAATGGCCCCAATTATTTCAGGCTCACATTAAGCAGCTACAGCTATACTATTACATTTAAGAAATAATTAATGCATGATTATTTCTGGGAATTTAATCAAAAAACAATAAACCTGATATGCACTAATTGTTGCTATTATTTTGTTGTTAGCCAAAGCCAACTTCAACCTTATCCAAATCTAATATTCAACTGGTGAAATAAAGACAATGGAATTATTGCTGTGAATTGCACCAACGGAGAGGCAGTTCCGTACAGATATTTATTAGATATGTGACATCAGCTTTACAGTGATAAATCCCTGGCACTTAATATTTGGGCCAAGTATGAAGGGACCAGGGTAAGGTTTAAGCTGGTGGGGGAGGAGGTGATAGGCGGATGATTGCAGAGAAAAGTAGCTATCAAGGGCAAGTCTGGAAATGTCAGCATTTCCAGCAGAGCACTATGATGGTCACGAGAACTTTGAGATCATGCAGCTCTGGTGATGGATGGCTAATCTATGTTATGCACCAGATACTGTATGTTCAAATTTTCTTGTTTTGGACTTGGAGTGAAAAATCGAGCTTGGAAACACCACTGCAAATGACACGATGATTGTTGAAAGTTGTATCAATGAAATATTGAAAGTGGATAGTATAATCATTAAGTCTTAAATAATCAGCTGCACAATATACCTTCCACAGCACTTGCTGATTGGGCACTACAAAGTGCCAATTTACTTCATAATTTTAGGGGTGATGTGCCATCACATCATATTAGAAACGAGATCAAGTGTATTAGACGTACATAAGTACAGAGAGCAGGCAGGTGCCACCCTTCAAGTGCTGTCAAATTCAACGACGCAGCTAAAGTGTTCAATCAGTGGGTTTAGCAGCAACAAGAATTCCACTGCCTGAACCCCACCACGTGTGTTGTAGAGGAGCTGGGGTTTCAACTTGTGTGTGCTGGATGATAACACCACATCAGAGGTTTCAGTTTGGCGGTGTCCAGGCTGGGGAGCTCTGGTGGCCATTTCTTCTACTGAGTAGCATGATGGGAAGATTGAGGAAGGGCATGCAGAGCAGAGCAACTTGATGAAAGAGGCTGTGGGGGAATAGGGGCAAAGACAACTCTTCAGGAGGGCTAACTGACTTTAATCCATCTTCACCTTCAATCCATCTCAGAAGACAAACTATCCACCGACATTTACCACAAACCTACCGACTCCCACAGCTACTTACACTACACCTCCTCTCCCCATCTCCTGCAAGGACGCAATCCCTTTCTCCCAGTTTCTCTCTCACAGCCACATCTGTTCTTGAGACAAGGCTTTCCACTCCTGGACATCTGAGATGTCCTCCTTTTTCAGGAAACTTGGTTAAACACTGTTTGATGGAGGCCTCACCCACATCTCCTCCATTTCCCACACTTCTGCTCTCACCCTGCCTCCTGAATCACCCCCTCCAGAACAGGGATAGCATTACCTTGGTTCTCACCTTTCACCCCACCAGCCTCTGCACATAAGACATCATTCTTCCAATATTTCTGCCAGCTCTTGCCTCACCCCTCCCCTCTTTATACTTGCCAGCTCCCCTCTACTCTGAGTGGAGTTTGTGTGCTCCTGTGGGACCAAATGGGTTTCCTTCATATGCTTCAATTTCATCCCAAAGATATGCAGGATTGTAGGTTAATTGCCCACCACCGTAAGTTGCCCCTAATGTGTGGGTGAGTGGTAGAATCTGGAGAAATGTGATGGACACGTGGGGAAAATAAGATGGGATTGACGGAAGACACCTGTAAATGAGAGTACAGTGGAAGGTGTGCCACATCACTGTGACTTTAATTTGCATAGTACCACTGCCTGGCAATAGTAATTTTCCTGAATTCCTCCCTCTTGATTTACAGCTACATCTGATATATTACTCGTATCTTCTATAATGAAGACCGATGAAAAATACCTGCTTAATTCAGCTGCCGTCTTTCCAATTTCCACTATTAATTCTCCAGACTTCACTTTTATAGTGTCAATGTCACTTTGCTTACTCTCTACTTTGAATATCTACAGAAGATCTTTATTACCCAGGACACGTACAACTGACAATGACCAAGCTTCTCACGTGTGCAATGGTGGTGACAACAGGCGATTTTACTCCTAGTTTTCACCAGGAGGAATGAAAAAAATTCATGACTTTTTTTGAGGAGGGTTGAAATCACAGCATTTTGTGTGTTAAGAATAACATTATTCTCAGTGTTAGTGAGCTGTTTGGACCTGCACCTAAAGTGTTGCTCACAATAGGGCAGATGTTATGATCAGTGTGGTTGTTTCACACGTCTGGTGCAACAAATGCTATTTTTGAGTGGGCATAAACAAGTCTGCAGCAAATGCAATTCATACTTTGGAATTCAAGGAAGGGGCTTATGTAGTGAAGAATATAAATGAAGCAGCAGAGAAATTAAACAGGTTATACATACATTGAAAACGAGAGGGAAACTGGGAGAGGGTAGGACCACTCAAGGACAAAGGAGGGAATTTACATCTGGAGCCTGAGGAAGTGGGTGAGATACTGAGTACTTCACACTGGTATTTACCAAGGAGAAGCACGTGGAGGAGAGCGAGCTCAGGGAGGAGTAGGCTGACATTAAGGTGGTGGTCATCGCCTTTGGAAGAACATTAAGGTGGATAAGTCACAGGGCCTGGTGGGATCTATCCCAGGTTATTGAGAGATGCATGAGAGAAGATTGCTAGGGCCTTGATAGAGAACTTTGTATCCTCTTTAGTTACATGTGAGGTCCCAGAGAACTGGAGAATAGCTCACATTGTTCCTTTGTTTAAAGAGGGCAATAAGGGACAAACCAGGAAATTATAGGTCAGTGAGCCTCGCATCTGTGATAGAGAGGCTATTGGAGAAGATTCTTGGGGATAGGATTTACCCACATTTAGAGAAACATGTCTTATAAACAAGAGATGAGCTTTGTTTTTGAGGAGATGACAAATATAATTGATGAGGGTAGGGCAGTGGATGTTGTATACATGGACTTTACTAAAGCATTCGACTAGGTCCCTTATGGTATGCTGATCCAGAAGATTAAGACACATGGGGTCCATGTAGACTTAGTAGAATGGATTTAAACATTGACATGGCCATAGAAGACAAAGGGTAGTGGTGGAGGGGTGTTATTCTAACTAGAAGTCTGTAATGAGTTGTGTTCTGCATGGATCTGTGCTGGGACCTCTGTGTGTGGTACAATAAATGATTTGGATGAAAACATAGGTGAGCTGATTAGTAAGTTTGCTGATGACGCAAAAGTGACCTGATGGAAGTGTATAAAATTATGAAAGGCAAAGATAGGATAGATAGTCAAAGTCATTTTCTCAGGGTGGAAATGTCAAATCCTAAAGGGCATTGCTTCAAAGGTGAGAGAGATAAAGTTTAAAGGAAATTTGTAATGCAAGTTTTGTTTTAAACAGAGTGGTGGGTGCCTGGAACTCACCGCCAAGTGGTGGAAACAGATGGGATAACAACAGTTAAGTGGCATTTAGACAGACACGTGAACAGTCAGGTGGTGGAGGGACATAGATCATGTTTAGGCAGGTCAGTATTAGGTTAAGAAATGGTACTAAATTTAGGAGTTTGAGGCACAATAATCCTACAGCAGTGCAAAAAAAAATTGCTAAAATGTATCAAAGTAGACTATTGTCTGGTAAAGCTCAAAGGAACCATCTTTTTCATGCAGGCTTGAATTATTGTGCCTGACTGATCACAACTGA
>JARFYF010000112.1:21114439-21130733 GCA_030265395.1 Rhina ancylostomus | reverse complement strand
AATGTGGGAGGAAACCAGAGCACCCGGAGGAAACCCACGCAGACACGGGAGAACGTACAAACTCCTTCCAGGCAGCGACAGGAATCAAACCCTGATTGCTGGCGCTGTAATAGTGTCGCACTAGCTCCTACGCTACGTGCTGCTCACATTTTCATCTTGTTTTTGGCTGGCACTGGATTCTTCTGCTTCTCTATGACCACCTTTCATCCCTCATCAGCCCCAAGCTGCCTTTGAATGGATATCCTGCTGGGAATCCAGCACCTCGGAGTTTTAGAAAATAATAGTTCAACCGATAGGCTTGGCTGTACCAGAGGTTAGTGTGGCCATCTGCTGGTCTTCCAGACATCTACATCTGCAGGCAAAGTTGCACATTACTTTTGATCAGTGAAGTATGAGAGACAAAGGTTAACCAGGAAGACTGAGCCACCAGGCCTGATGACCAGCTGTGATATTGTCACCTCAGATTACTCTTCAGGAACACAATTACATTTCTTGTACATATGATCAATAGGTGGTATGACCTGAGTGGTCACTGTAGGTGAGACCTCGTCTACCATAAGTATCTGACAGACACAAGAAGGGTCCAAGTCATCAGTGAGCCTGCTTGGTGGTGCTCTAGGAAATCCAAGGGCAGATTGCCAGTTGGGATCATAAGGCTGGCACAACTGGTGACAAGTCCACAATGATTGTAGTCTTCAAACAACCCTAGAGTCCTGCCAGGTGTGCTGCCATTCTGGTCTCATTGATGGCATTGTGAAGTGAGAGATGCCTGAATGACACTCACCTGAACTTCAGCAATAATGCAAGGCCAAGAGTTCAGCTTCTAAATCACATGGCTGCAGACTGACGTTAGTGTTTTGTTTTTTGCCTCAAGCTACTTGCCCTTCAGGCATTGGAATTTCCAAACTCCATGGAAGAGATTATTTTCTTTTACCTTTATTTTCCTTTAATTGTGGCCATCTAATGGACTGGATTGAGTATGATCTGGCCTGCTTCCTATGGTCAAATTCTCCTAAACTGCTCTTGAGTCCGAGCTTAGCTTTTGTGGTCCCATGGGTCCAAACATTCTGGAGGCCTCAATGCAAAGTGAAGTGGTCCACAAAGAGCAATTAGACCTCAGACAGTGGGTCCTAAGGCCCTGTCTCCAACAAGTCCAGATGGCCTTCTGACAGCTCAGACTCTCAAAGGCCGCCTTAATTATTTTCAAAAATCTCTGATAACCAAACACATCTAAAAGCAATTGAATAGATTTTTAAAATGATAAATAATTTAAAAATTTAAAAGTTATCAAAGTAGTAAACCATGTTTGTGATGGAACATAATTAAAAATATTAAGATTTAGTAAATTAAAAAAAGACACTTATTTTTTCAGTTCAGATTAGCAACTCCCACTGCACAACGCAGGGCAGCCATCCCTGACGTAAAACAAATGGGTTGAATGCAGTGTACTTCCAGAACCTCAGCTCAGTACTGCTCATGGACTCAGTCATGTGATGGAGTGGGACATTTGATGCAATATGAAGCTTGCAGATCAGAATGAGAGGGTTCACTCTTTGTAGTGAGCTGGCAGTTGCAGATGGAGCCATTGATGAGTGAGCAGCGCAAACTGACCTATAAGCATTTAAATTGTGTGCAATTAGGCACGGAGTCATGGAGTTCTGCAGCATGGAAACAGGCCCTTTGGCCCACAGAGTCTTTACCAATCCTTAAGCAACCATTTGCACCTGTCCTGTATCCTGATCTAGCTCACTTAGGCCTTTGTCAAAGGGTACAATGCCCATCCTGTCTGGCCTATATATGACTTCAAACCAATACTTCCTGGTTGACGCAATGCTCTCAATCAATACCT
This sequence comes from Rhina ancylostomus, assembly GCA_030265395.1. NCBI lineage: Eukaryota > Metazoa > Chordata > Chondrichthyes > Rhinopristiformes > Rhinidae > Rhina > Rhina ancylostomus. The sequence goes on along the minus strand of JARFYF010000112.1, from coordinate 21,128,884 downwards.
CCTTGCCTGAAGTGCCTACATCCTGAAAGTATTTTTTTAAAAATTCTGCTTCTTCATCCATCAAATTCTGATTCAGGAATGGTGAATAATTCTGTGAATACTGTTACTCCAGAAAACAGCTCATTGTTCTGCTGAAATCAGCAGATCTTAACAATTTTCCACTGGTTTACACCAGTGCACAAAAAATGGCAAATGGATGTCAGGGTTGGTGATAGGATTACCCAGTATAAGTGGAGTTAAATGATTGAAGGTATCTCTCCACCTTTCTGCAGTAGGTGGAACTTTCCTAGACATTGTGCCTCTTGTGGTAACCAACACTGGCAGGAAAGCAGATGGAGAATCATAGGGACTTTGGCAATGAATGGAGGAGCTTCAGCAACCCCGCTATAATTTTCTGGGAAGTCCTTCATTGCATGTTATCACCATCCAGCATGCATAGCCTATGCAACTTCTACAGCATTCACACTAAAAGAATTAACAGCTGCATTTACATTGTGGAAAAAGTGTAAGATTAGTAACAGGTATTGTGTTTTAGTTGTTCCTTAACACATTTCTTCACAGGCATCCTGTTCCTGCACAACAGGTCGAGTTCCTTCATTATTATCAATATGATCAATTCATTAGAATGAAGTGATCAAAGCTGTTGACAATGGTTGTTCCAATTTTGTGTCATAGATGCTCCCTGGTGTGGTCATTGTAAAGAATTGGCCCCTGTCTGGGAACAACTGGGTGAGAAGTACAAAGATCATGAAAACATTATAATTGCAAAAATGGATGCTACCGTTAATGAAGTTGAATCAGTTCCAGTCCAAGGATACCCGACAATCAAATATTTCCCAGCTGGTTCAGAAAGAAAGGTATGTTGGGACTTCCCATTCTAACCACCATTGAGGCAATTGTCTATCAGCATCAATGAAAGTCACTGCCTTTCAATAACACATAGAGAAATCTTGGGCAATTTGTCAGTCACTCTCTTCCATTGCAATTTGCCAAATCAGGGGTGGAGCATGCAATCCTGGAGAGCAAAGAGACCCATTAGTCTGGCCCCCATCTTCTTCCATGTCACTGGAGTGGGTGAGATGCCCCCTGTCACAAGTTGGAAGGCCACAAGTGAGGCCTTGAAATAGCTGGTGAAGTTCTGTCTTCCAGCAACATGGGAGAATGTACACAAAAGTGACTCAAACAACTCAGCAATCTGGCCTTGTGGTTTATGTATCAACTGGATTTGGGATGGATTAGCTGGTCTCTCTGCAAACTAATCAATCTTACAAGTCAGATGATTTCATTCTTTCATAAAGATATCTCATCACATCCTAAAATGCTACCTAGTCAATTATTTTAGATCTCAATACTTTGGAAGAGGAAGCATTTCATTCAGGCAGATAATTTGCATGTGGCTTGTTTCACAGATTGTGGACTATAATGGAGCAAGGAATCTGGAAACATTTACAATATTTTTAGACAATGGTGGTGAATTACCTCAAGAAGAAGACAAAGATGATAATGATGACACAGTCAGTGCATTCTGTTTTTGATTTGAAGCAATTTTCTTGAGATTCCATTTTCTATTCTCAGATATAATAACAGTTTTCTAATGAGTGATTATTTTCTTCAATACTACAGAATATTGATGACATACCTCTGGGGAAAACCAACAAAACAACTGATCAACATGCAAAAGATGAGGCCACTACCAGTAAAGACAAAAAGGATGAACTGTAGTTTCCTTCATAAACAATTCAGTAAAACAGAGCAAAACAGAACTAAGCATCGTGGTTTTGGTAATATGGAAGGTTTCACAAAGATCAATCATTTCCCATTGGAAACATTGTGTGAGAGAGACATTCTCCTCTATATTATTGATACTATTGAGACATTCTCCTCTATAAACCAAATGTTCACTATACAGTACGTAACACGAGAATGGAGTGAGGAGAAGGAGCTTACTTAATAACAATATATAACTAAATATTGCCTCTCGGAGACCATTAAGTTCATTTCAGTGCTTCTGGGTCTGAATTTATTGAACCTGCTGGGTTTGATGAGTAAAGGAAAGTTGAGTGGGTTAAATGTAGAAGTGTAAAGGAATTGATGTGGCTCCCTGTCCATTTATGGATGTTATTCAAAGAGACCATTATTGGAGCTGCTGCCCATTTAATTTTCCTCTATTCACGATACCCAGGAAATCCTATGGAATGCTGGGTAGGAACAGGAGAATTTATTTCCCCAGTTTCACCCACATCATTTGGCTCATGTTGTGAAAATGAAGGTTGTACTTGATATATTGTTTTAAGTGAAATGGCATTTTTATTTAACACAAGACATGCTCACAAGCAGTATCTTTCTTGTTCTCATATCTCAATCAAATAAAAGGTGACATCACTGTATTTCCAACTGTGAAAGTGTCTTATGTGACAACCAGATTTCTTATTGACCACAATCATTCATTTAATTCCACAGTTTCTATTATCTTACCCCACAGGAAACATTTAATTAAAGGAGATATTGTCACTACAATTGTCCTCTAATTCCCGAAGTCTTCAAGAGAAAGTATATTTATTGTTCATCCCCCTCCCACTGGCCACCTCCCTTCCATTACCCACTACTATTCATTGCCAACCTCTCTTCTCACTGCCCCCTGGTTGGTCCCAGGAAAAAAAAACATCATGGAAGCTGACAGATTATTGTACCAATCCACCTATGCTATGGATGTCCTGGCAAAGGACCCTAACATCTCTGTTTTGTCTGGCTTATGTTTCATGTAGAACAACCAGAGATCATCAATAAATATAATCCTATGTGTGTCTCCATTTGAAGAACGAATGACACTAGTAGTCATGGGTATTAGATGTTCAGTGTATATAACTACAAACTATTTTAAAATAGATTTAAACAGATCCTGTTACTTCTACTTTCACTTGTTGGCTAAAAAGCTAATAATGGTCCTCAGTATAGTGCTGATTTCGTTAAACAGACAACCCAACACTTTTTGCAGTGTCTTCACACTGTTGTGGGGACCCTAGCTTGCTGCAAAACAAGCAATGGAAAATATAATAAAGTGGATCAGCCAATTCCAATGCAGAGCTGTCTGTATTGGATGATAATGAAAAATTTTGCAGGTCAAGCAATTCAGATAATATGAATGAGCTTCAATTTGGTGGAGAAATATCAACAGCTCTCCACGAACCTACAGGAATGCCCTATGGTAATGTGTGTAATTTTGTAATTCAATGATGAATGTGAATACATATTAAACAATACTAACGCACTAAATAATATACATGTGTCCATTTGTATCCATATATGCTAACTACTTCTATATTATTACACATGATACTTATGCTCATACACTTTGTTGACAGAAGTAACTGAGACATCAAAGCAGTTTTAAAAACATGTATACGTGCAAAAAATTATATCATCTGCAGCCTAGAATTTGTGGTCATTTGTGCTTGTTTTGGCAACTGTGCTGTAATGCTCATTCTCTTAATTGTGAATTTAATATAGAGTCATCAAAAGGAGCAGGGAAAGGCAGTCCTGGGAATTGATAGTTAACAGGTTAAGATTAAAGAAAAAATGTATACAAGGTTTGGAGAGAGAGAGAGAGAGAGAGAGAGAGAGAGATCCACAGGTAGAGAATAGAGAAGCAGCAGTCAGTAGATCACAGCAGGACGATGAGAAGCCTGTGCTGTATTCTCTCAGTGGGTGAGCCTCTGTTGTTTCAAGGAATGGACGGTGACGATCATCCTTGCTAAGCTTTGCTTCTTTGGACTGGATGCAACCTATTTAATACATCTGTTGTACTTTTGACAAATTTGACCTGTGTCCAGAGCAGTTTGCTGTAGCCACAAACATGTCTCTGAAGTTTAATGAAGTACAGAGTACAAACCTAACATAGCCTTTCATATACTAAAATCACACCCATGACAATTGATAAATAAAAATCCCTTTCTCAATGATACCAAGCAAGTTAACCTGGGTCCATAAATTGCTTAACTTATATAGACCTTGTCATTAATTTTAACAGAAAAGTTATGGGGAAAAGGGAGGAAGAAAGTTGAGCTTCTCAGCACCTTGAAAAACTCTTGCTCTTGTCTGTCGACTTGAAAATTTTATGAATAGCTATAACACATAATCTTTGTGGAGAAGCCAGATAGGTGGATTGTGCCCTTGGGTTAGCCTTGTTACTGTCTGTATATGAACAACTCCTTTCATAAATACTTCAGCTTCCAGTCTGTTTGAAAAAGATTCTTTACAAAATTCCTGCAGTTCTCCATGACAATGCATACATAGAAGTTTTGATCAGTGTTTAGTCAATATTAATTTACTGCTGGTTTACTATGAGTTAGATGGTAACCTGAGGCAGATTTGGCTTCAGTGCCAATTCCCTACCATTTATGTTGGACGTAACACAGGGACAGGTATCCCACTCATTTCAATAGGAAATGGCTGTGAAGGATTAAGGCAGGTAGTAGTTAGTTCAGATTCTTTTCAATCTATGAATTTATTTGAAAGTTCAAAGTTTTTTAAAAATGTTTAGATATTTTAATAAATTTTGTTTTTGTTTAGAGATTTTAATTGATTTTGTTTTAATAAATGGTTTTGAATCAATTTTAATAATTTTTTTAATGTTTCTAAATATCAGAAACTTCAAAGATTTTTTGAAATTGGGTAAGGGGTGTGTGTTGCTTAGCTGACTGTCCAAGTTTCTCCAGCTGCTTTCTGCTGGGTGTTAGAATTTCCTAAACAACACCTCCCCATAGCTTGATCTCAATCATAAAAGGCCATATTGACACATAAGATTTTGCTGGGGTGGTTTCAACTATTCCAAACTGGAAGATCCCACTCGAAAAACCATATAAAGTAAGTGTGATTTTCCTTTGGAGGTTACTGGCTAACACCAAACGTTCACTTTTGACTGCAAATTATAGATAAGTCTATTTTTCCTTCATCAAAACCAACCTCCATTTTTTAATATAAATTTGATGACTGCTCTGCAACCTGCTATTAAATGACTCGGGGCCTATTTCTTAAGATATTAAGCGTCTACTTAAGTCCTACTAAAAAGCAAATTTGAAGAAGTTGCATTGTATGTATGTGAATTTATATAAAATCAGACTCAGAACATAGCAGCACCAATTTTTGTTACATTTTAATAAATGCTTCAAATATTTATCATTGGCATTTGGATGAAATGTGCTGTGCTAGGTAACACACCAGATATAATAGCACCCACTCACGGTTTCTAGACATTGCCTTTTTCTGGCAACCACATCTCTTTATTCTGCAGTGCTCCTACGCCCTATGGTTTCTCATTCTCCAGTTAGAACTTTACAATATATTCACCATATTTTATTAACATCTTAAGAATCTGCACTATCTCTTAAGTTATAAGGTGTAAATTGATCACTCTGTTATTACACTGATATCATTGAACAATAGTAAAATCCAAACGGTACCCTCCTCTAATATTTGTCTCAAAGTTTTCAGCCATCATGACCAAGTAGTCTCACTAAATCCTACTTTCTTCTTCATTTCTCCCTATCTTCAAGAAAACCTTTTATCTACCATCTTGAGATTTTCTTTTGTCAGAGACTCAGTAGGCAACTTTGAAAAATGGTGACAAACTAGGAGAGGTGGAGAGGCAGCTAAAGGAAGAAGGGAAGAGGCAACAACTAGAGCAGGAGGCAGATATTTGGTTTTACTTTGGAACAAGGAGAGGCATTTATGTTCAGCCAGACTCCTGGCTCCACATTCAGGCAAGTATTTTAGAAAAAAAAACTACCTTTGTTGTTACGGCTTTTAAAGACTTAAGTGGTATGGGTAACCAGTTTTCTTGAATGCAGCCAACTGGGGAATTTCAGTACAAACCAAGCAATCAAGAACATCAAACGAGTGTTAGCTCCCTTATTTACCATAATTACAATTTCAATTTCAGGCAAGGGTCTTTTGGTGCATGGGCTGTTATGAAAGATGGGACATTTGGAATTGGTTTATTATTGTCACATGTACCGAAGTACAGTGAAAAACTTTGTTTTGCATGCCATCCATACAGGTCATCTCATTACAACATTTATCCCGCAGAATTCACATACACACAGGTCATTTCCCATATTGCTGCATGTTAAATGGTTGCATCACTGATGAATTTCTGGGCTGCAAGTTAAGATTACGCCTCATGTTTATTTCCTTAGCAGGTTGTTATTTGCTTGCTAACTTGAAGCATTTTGAACATTGTCTTCTGTAATGCCCGATTTCGAGCAAACTCTATTTATGAAAGCTTCTGTTGCTTCAGTACCCAGTAATGAATTTGAAATTAAACTGGTGGAAATGGTTTCCTAAATGTGATTTGACTTTATCAGGTTTAATGCAAGTAGAACTGTGCAACTAATAATTTCAATGTCATCAGCAGTCACTTATTTAACTCTCACAGCGAGCTTGGTTTTAAAGTATCTGTCCACTTTTCTTTTTCCACCTACAGAGGCAGAAAAAGTGCAGTAAAATTCTCATATCTTCTGTGTTCACAGGTGCAAAAAGAAACAAATACCTGGAGCTCAGCAAGTTTTCCCAATAGAAAAATAATTCTTTGAATTCTAGTGGTTTGAAATATTTATGTCAAACCATCCATTACACTAAATTCTCAATCCCTTTGCTTTAGCACAAATATAATGAATATCATGACAGTGAAAAAAGTACCCATGGGGGTAACCTTGTATCAGTGGCAAGGTTAAAGAGTAGTATTTCATCATATTGATTGTAGATGTTTATCTCACCATTTTCCAAGTTTAGCTGCACAAGTGCATGAGTTGTTTGTTCTGGCTATCTTGAAACTGTTCTGAAAGTTTCAATGCAGTGAAGAATGGAGAGTGATTGAATTCTCAGGTCTTTACTCACCCAGAGCCACAAAATGAAAATCTCATTTTTTGTGCTTTTATTACCAGTCTTTTTATCTGCAGTTTGGGCTGAGCTCACCCCCAAGAACAGAAAAGAAAAAAATGACACCAGAGCCCAGAAAGCTGAACAACCGAAGATCAAAGAAGATCACAATGTTCTTGTGCTAACTAAAGAAAATTTTGACAGAGCACTGAATGAAAACAAATTCCTCCTTGTCAATTTCCGTAAGTTTATTCAACCTGAAGCTAAGCAATAGAATGTGTGTATTATCTTTAGCCTGGCTAAGCTGCATCAGGTAAGTCTTTGGATTGATTCAGAGAACAGCTTCTACATTAAGCATTGATATGTGTAAGGCTGCTGCTACGCATGGTAACATAGCTTATGGTTATACTTAAAGTCCTCTTTTAAAGTCCTTGTTTTGAAACTTTGACATTGAATTAACTGTCCTGTTGGATTTGGTTCAGAGAACGCCTGCTAAACACCTGCTGTCAATCCACTTGTTGATTGCCAAGAACTGCAAGAGTTTCAAGGATTCTTGAAATAGTTTCCACTTATTAATAGCATAATTTGTAAATTTCAAAGTGTTTCTTGACGTATTCTTGACTGGCAACATTGATTAGTATCCTGCAATTTTGTAACCATTGAGGAACTTAACAATCAGCACCAGATGCAGCATTCTCACCTCATGTAAAACAAGTCTTAACATTTCAACACTTTGCCCAAACTGCAGAAATGAGGATCCTCAAGCCCTTTAGTTCCTCTCATCCGGACTATTCTATATCTCCATTACAGACGTTCTACCTCATTCTCATTTTTCTCCTATTTTTCCTGTGGTTTTCTTCACTTTTCGTATACTCAGACAACTCAGTTCAATTATAGCTAATATATAAGTCCTGATCAATGTGCACCTGGAGTTGTTGACATTTGAGCATCTACTGCAACTTATATCATACTCATTTTCCATTATAAATGTTAATGGCAGAAACCTGATCCCCAAAGATGGAGTTTGTATTTAAGCTGTTTTTTTTGCCACACTCGAAGGTATTGGGTCATATTTTGCTGTAATACTGCAGTGGGGCCAACAGCACTTGCTATTACCAGGTTAATCAAACAGCAATGACTACTGTCCTTACCCAAGCATTTACATGCATAATTCTAGAAGTGAATGATTGAGATACCTCCATTTTTGTTTCAACTGCAAGTACCATTCATGCCAATAGACTCCGAGATGAGACAACTGCATTGATGTGAACTTATCGTGCTTGCTCAGTTTTTTCTCATGAAAAGCAACTAGTAAAAGATCTAGTGCATTCAGAAATAAGTTTTGAATGGTGTAGTAGATGATAATTATTGCTGAACAAGCTCTCTGACTCTGATAAAATGTGTAAAATTGTCGTTCTTTCACAAGGAATTTGCTATTGGAGATTTTTTTAAAACAAAGTAACATTTTATTGGTATCCTTTAAATCTCCCCTTAAACTCAGTTGTGTTTGCCAATTAATATTTCACTTTCTACAAACTTAATTTAGAGTTCTTGTGTATGTTTCTTAACTCAGACCCAATTTGCCTCTGTGAAGATGCTTCAAACTGATTGTTAGATCTCTGTGCATGCATTTGTGCACAGACAGACAGAACAGATAGACACACATACACACACACATACACACACAGACACGCACACACAGACATGAACACACACGGTGTACTGCATGTGTATATGTGCCTGTTAACAAGAAGTTGTTGCACTAAAGGGCAACTCTCAGTATTGTCCCTTCAGAACTGACTTAAACCTATAAGCCAACAGCTGATCAGTTACAGTAATGAACCCAGCCTGATTTCTGACAGCAGAGGTTGGATCTAATTGCCAATTGTTACAAATTGGAAGAAAATTCTATTTTGGCTTTTTGATTCCATTAATGTTGACAGAATTCATAGAGTTAATACAATGATAGACCACTTACTATACCTTTGCTTTCTCTCAAAAAAGAGCATTACAATTAGTCTAATTGTCTTTTCCTTCCAGCCCTGAAGATTTTCCCCTTCAAGTTTATACCTATTTCACCCTATTATTGAATCTATTACTAGCATATTTTCAGGGAGTGCACTCTAGATATTAAAAAAAACTTGCTGCTTAAAATAAATCTTTCTCTCCCTTTTTGGCACGACATATGTCAATGATAATAAACCTGATTCTGATTCTGGTACCACTCCTGTTGGAGTCACTTTGCCAAATTATTCCTTAGAACCCTTCAAAATTTGTTCACCTCAATTAAAGTTTTCCTGATTCCTCCTGGCTCTGTGCCTAAGGAATCCCATTAAAGCCTTCACTCAGTATCATCATCTGTAAAATTATTTTGATGCCAAAGTTGATTATTTCTCATCAACTGAAAGGATTTCTGTATTTTGCAATCAAACCAGGAGATGGCAACAAAGTGCAGTCAGGGAGTGCTGACTACAGTTCTAACAATTCACTGGAATCCAATTAAACATCAATTTTGTGCAATCTCATAGAGCAAAATAATATAATACTAATGCTATATGTCAGAGAAAGAAGCACATACTATTTGATACAATACCAATGTAATTGAATTTGATGTAGCAATAAGACTATGCTTTTTTTCCAATCTGATATAATGCCAACATTATGATACCTTAACAGAGTAGAATCTGATACAATATCAGTATCAAAGAATATGGAAAATTAAGCAACCTAATGATACTGAAAATGATACTACCAAAAATGATACTGTACAATTTAAAACAATGGCAATATTATGCAACAGAAAATGCTGGAAACACTCGGTCAATCGGGCAGCATCCGTGGAAAGAGAAAGAGAATTAATGTTTCAGGTTGAAGAATCTTTAAGGGTCTTTGACGTGAAACTTTAACTCTGTTTATATTTTCAAAGATGCTGCCCGATCTGTTGAACGTTTCCAGCATCTGCAGTTTTTTGATTTTCTAATTGTATTCAATACCAGTTCTTAAAGATAATTAAAGTCAGTTTTTAATAGTACCAGATATGTCAGTCGTGGAGTCCAGGAGAATTCCAAGCACAAACTGGAGGAACAGCATCTCATTTTCCATCTTAGAGCCTTGCAGCCTAACAGCATGAACATTGAATTCTCCCACTTTAAGTAATCCCCACCAGCCCAACCCCATATCCTACACCCCAACCATGCCTCTTCTTTTCTTCCCTTTCCTAGCCTCTCTCTCTTTTCTCAACCCCTCTTTTATCCTCCTTACCTCTGACCCATCCCCTGGTGGATCTGCTCTCCCCTCCTCTCCCTCACCTGCCTATCACTACCTTGTGCCCAACCTGCCTCACGTCTTTTGTCCACCTGTCACTGCTCTGCTTTTCCCTCCCATATATTGGGCTTCCACTTTTCCTATCTTCATTCCTGAAGAAGGGTCCTGACCCAAAATGTTGACCGCCTGCTTTTCTCCATGGATGCTGCCTGGCCAGCTGAGTTCCTCTAGCATCATCATGTTTTTCATCTAGATTCCAGCATCTGCAGTCCTTTATTTCTCTCCTTTAATAGTACCAGGTTTTAATTGGGTTTCTTTGACTGTAAAAGAAGAAAATCAGGGAGCATAAACGAGCCTCCCAAATTCCAAGGTAAACCAAGTGAAAATCTAATCCAAAGCAGTGCTCAATCTCAATTTTACCAGCACTTGAAAGAAAGGGCAGGAACTTAAACATAGCAACTCACAGTTCACAGATGTTACATATAAGGTTTTTCATCAGATAAATATGTAAACAAAATAACTTAACAGAACATGTTTATTGTTGTGGTTACAGTCAATGAAATGATGGACTAATAAAATGTTGTTGGAGGTTACAGGGAGTACTGGTATTTGTAGTGGGGTGAAAGTCGACAGTGAGCTGCAGCAGAATTAAATCAGCTGTGCCTACAGGTTGCTTGAAGAGTTATGTAAACCAGCATTTAAAATGGGTCAATGCTACACAATGGAACAGTAAGAGGAATAAAACCCATATGATTACACAGTGATCTACTGGGCTGCATGGGATTAGATAAGATAAAATAAGATATATTTATTAGTCACATGTACATTGAAACACACAGTGAAATACATCTTTTGTGCAGAGTGTTCTGGGTGCAGCCTGAAAGTGCTGCCACTCTTCCGGCGCCAACATAGCATGCCCACAGCCCCTAACCTGTATGTCTATGGAATGTGGGAGGAAACTGGAGCACCCGGAGGAAACACACGCAGACATGGGGAGAATGTACAAACACCTAATGGAGGGGAGTGGTACTCACACTAAGCATCAATTTTCTGACTTCCAAGACTGATTGGGACGAGATCTTAAAACATTGGCCCTTCTCTCTTTTTACCCTTGTGTACCTTGGACACCACACTTACCACTTTCTAACTGAGAAACCTTCCAGCTAATTCTTCACATTGCACTCTATTTAAAGGGAGCATCACCCACATCTCTCCTCAACAATATCCTGCTTGCACAATCCTAAAACCCTTATGTTTCTTTATCCTCTGAGGAAAGTTCTTTGGCAAAACAGCATCCAAGATCTTAGAAGATGAACTGTCCTGTGAAACTAGATCCACACTCACTGCTAGATCACCATGACACCGAGTGAAATGAATTTCCCCGGTTGCCTGTAAAGTACATCAGTCACTTGATATATGTTTGCCTGTGGCTTTACAGAGATACCTCATAGCTATGTGAATTGACTTTGTACCATAAAAGTTGATGGTGGTGATCAATCTCCATGTCACAGGGGGAGTAGTGCATGTGAATATGTGTGACTGCAGGTCCTTACGCAGCACCTGGCAGGGCTGCCTCTTTGATGAAAGAGTCTTTTCTTACACAGCAGCTCACTAAGTCTCTGTACAAAGTGAGGGTCTCATCTGGGCTGGTCTGCTCTTTTAGAATGTTGTCCAATTCTGCTCCGATGCTGCTCCTGTCCTCTGAGGTAATGGCAGCCCTGAAACGTTCTCACTGCAGCTAGAGATGGAGTGATGTGGGGCAGCAAATATCTTTCCATGGCTTCTGTTAAAGGGAGCGAGAAGCAAATTGTTTGAAACCTCAATTAATTTGCCAGCAAAGCAAAATATTCCCAATCGCTGAAATTGTAAAGGAATCTCTCCAGGCATGGAAAACCTTCGCTTCGTAACATTTCGGTTGATGGTGGGAACAGCTGCAGCCTTTAGTTCGCCTCGCCCCAAGTTTTCTGTAAAGCAGCAAACAACTCAGAGTAGCAGATCCCCTGGGCTTCAATATAAAATATGGGAATGAGCTCTGCAGTGCTTCTTGAGAAGTGCCATAAAACTCCAGGGAATTTGAGAAGGTGGGTGGTTAATTGGGCAGAATGCCAGTGAATGTGACTTCCGTCCTATTTGCCTACCAATGGAAAGTTAAGTACACACTGCAGCACAGTGGTGCAGCAAGTTGAGCTGCTACCTCACACCTCCAGTGAGCTGGATTCAAATTTGACCTCTGCTGATGTTTGTGTAGAGCTTGCATGTTCTTCCTGTGACCGTGACTTTGGACACTCCAGTTTCCTCCCATATCCCAAAGGTGTGTGAGTTGATAAGTTAATTGGCTAGTGTAAAAATCCAGTGGATATAGAATCTGGCAGGAGTTGTGGGAATATGGGGGAATAAAATGGGATCAGTGTAGAATTAGTGTAAATGGTGCTTGATGGTCAGCAGGGACTTGGTGAGCTGAAGGGCCTGTTTCAATATTATATGACTCAATAAATCGCTGACTGAAACGTATCTCAAAGAGGTATGGGAATTCTGGGTCAGTAATGTGTGCTTTGCTGTGTGACCCGAGCTGCCCTTTGACTGATGATCTCAGTATTCAGGGGTTATCAGTGTACTGACTGTGACACTACCTTGCTCCATACAAAGCTGGTGAGGAAAGGATTAGACTGGCTAAGAATAAGCAGCCTTGATTTCTAAAGATCCCCTACACGGTGCACAGTTTTCATTCCTTTCTCCACCCAAAATCTGATGGAGATGTGTTTACAATCATAGCCAGGATGTCAATACAGCAGCTACAGTGCATGCCGATGTCATAAATATCTCCGATCCTGAGTTTTGGTAAGTATTGGCACAGTACTGTTTTGGCATGATAGTATAGTGGTTAGCGTAATGCTTTACAGCGCCAGTGACCTGGGTTCAAAGCTGGCCACTGTCCGTAAGGAGTTTGTATGTTCTTCCCGTGTCTGCATGGGTTTCCTCCGGGTGCTCCGGTTTCTTCCCACGTTCCAAAGATGTAAGGGTTAGGAGCTGTGGGTGTGCTATGTTGGCACCGGAAGAGAGGTGACACTTGCGGGCTGCCCCCAGTACATTCTTAGTAACACAAAAAGACATGTTTCACTGTGTGTTTTGATGTACATGTGAACAATAAACAAATATCTTATCTTACCCTATATCTCTGTCACCACTTTGTTCCCCATCCTCTGGCCAGATGTCCACAACCTTGGCATCATACTTGACCTCAGGTTGAGCTTGGCACCTTCGATCAGTGTCCCCTCCACCAGCTGGTTCCACCTCTGTAATATCATCTGGGTCCACCCTGGCTGCTGCGGAGACCCCACTCCCATTCCTTTGCCTCTTGGCTCAACCAGTTTCATGCAGTCTTGGCCAGCATCAGATACAATCGCTATGTTTAATACAGGCACTTAGATAGGCAAGGTAGAGATGGAGCAACACACAACAGGCTGGAGGAACTCAGCAGGTCAGGCAGCATCTGTGGAGGGAAGTTGGACAGTCGATGTTTTGGGTTGAGACCCTTCACCTGGACTGAAAGAGTAGAGGGGAGAGAGCCAGTGTAAAGAGGTGGGGGGAAGGGGTGCAGCAGGAGCTGAAACTTGTTTCTGCATGGAAGGATACAGTCCTAATGCGGGCAAATGGGATAAATGTAGATGGGCAAAAGGGTCAGTATGGACGTGTTGGGCTGAAGAGCCTGGTCCAGCCACATGGATGGTACAGCCAGGGAAGCTCACCAGCACCTCTACTTCCTCAGAAGGCTAAGGAAATTTGGCATGTCCCTGATGATCCTCACTAATTTTTGTAGATGCACCATAGAAAGCATCCTATCTGGGTCTATCCAGGTGTATCACAGTTTGGTACGGCAACTGCTCAGCCTGACACCGCAAGAAACTGCAGGTTTGTGAACGCAACCCTGTCTATCAAGCAGAACGACCTCCCCTCCATTGACTCCATCTACAGTTCCCGCTGCCTCGGGAAAGCAGCCAACATAATCCAAGGACCCCACCCACCCTCGACATTCTCTCTTCTAGCCCCTCCCATCAGGCAGAAGATACAAAAGCTTGAGAATACATACCACCAGACTCAAGAACAGTTTCTATCCCACTGTTATCAGACTCTTGAACGGACCTGTTAAACACTAAAGATGAACTCTTGATCTCCCAATCTACCTCATCGTGGCCCTTGCACTTTATTTGCCTGCACTGCACTTTCTCTGTTACTGTAACACTTTATTCTGCACTTTTTTTTCTCTTTGTACTACCTTGATGTACTTATATATGGAACGATCTCTCT
>JARFYF010000112.1:20969489-20985090 GCA_030265395.1 Rhina ancylostomus | reverse complement strand
TGGTGGAGGCGGATACGATAGGGTCTTTTAAGAGACTGTTGGATAGGTACATGGAGCTGAGAAAAATAGAGGGCTATTGGTAAGCCTAGTAATTTCTAGAGTAGGGATATGTTTGGCACAGCTTTGTGGGCTGAAGGGCCTGAATGGTGCTGTAGTTCTTCTATGTTTCTATGTTTCTAAATGATTGATCAAAATTACATGGGTCTGAGAATTTTCTGACTTTGATTTAAAAATGCAGAGCACTGAAAGATCTATGCCAAAGCAACTTTGAAGGAGTATCCGCGGAGAGGATATTAAACTGCCTGAACTGCTTGAATTAATAAGGTCACCGTCACTTTCAAAGGAATAGAGCAGTTGCAGTAAAAAGCCTGCAAAGTATAGTTGTGAACAGGGTCAGAAGAAAAGATAAAATGCAGGGCGAAATGTTCTGTTTGCAATCTTCAGAGGTGAATTGCCAGTATCATCAAAATAAGCAGAAAACAAGACTGTTATCATGGTGGCGGGTATTCTTGCAAAGCAGCTAAAGGGAAACCGTGCAAATCGTATCGTAAATTTGACTACTTCACAAGTTTGTTGTTCAGGAAACCCAGTGTACCAAACCTCCTCAGATAATGTAACGAAAGTTAAAGTCAATGCAGAGGTGTGTAACAATTCTGATGATCCTGAATACTCATTTTGTTATTCACCACATGTGTGAAAGCACTCAGCCATTGGCAGAAGTGCACATGTTCAACTCGCCAATCAATACACTAGTTATATGAACAAACCTTTTTCAACAATCTTCACTTTTGCCTTCTCTAACAGCAAGGAAATGCTAGGATATTTCCTTTTAGTACTCCAGTCTTAACAGTTCTGGGAACATTTCCATCACAAATGGCATTCAAATCATAGAGTGTTAACATGACCTGCTTTGAAATTTCAAATGGCTGTGATACTCTTCTGAGTTTTGACACAGCATCAGCCCTTCACAATCTCTACACCTGACACCCAAAGGTCATGAAGAGATGTCATAGAATAGTATGTTTGTAATGCAAGTATAAAAGCAATGACCAGAACTAAGTAGAAGGAGTTGAAGCTTCAACAAAGCGAGATGTTGCTCAGTCATTGTGCACAGCTGCAGTTCTGTAACAAAGATGGAAACGGGTCTTAATAAATGCACCCCTGATGATGCTACACATACTCTGCAAGACTTGCACAAAGTTTGTGATGAACTTATAATTGGACCTTCCTGGATCTTGTGCATTGTCATCCTGTAGTCACCAACAGAATGTGCCATAGATGTTGCTCATGAAGGCCATCAAGGACTTATTGAAGGAGAAGTTATGGTCCTCAGGAATAAATTGGTTGAGCATAAAGTCTACAGATGTCCAGCATATCAAACAACCAAAATGACAAATCTGCAAGAACCTTGTTGAAATTGCCCAAGGGACTATTGGTTAACATTAGATCTCCAGTCTGATCGTTTGCTTGATATTGCAGAAATTGCCAATTTTACTGCCAGCAAAGCTGCCATTTCAAAGCTTGATCTGGTACCATTGGTTTACTTCAGATAGTAAATAATAGACTGCCATTGAACAGCGCTGAAACAGGATATTTGCAACTTACCTCGGTTTCACATATTGCAAGATCACACTTCACTGGTCACACACCAGTGAAGAGATTGATGTGAATAGTAAAGAAAATCTTTCGTACTGCTTGGGGTGAAGGGAAATCATGGAAGCAAGAACTTTGTTTTTAAGGAATTATAGAGTAACACCACATTGAAATGCTTACGCACCTTCCAGAGATCAGGTAGATGATCAACATACATATGAGTGTAATAAAACCAAGGAGGACAACTATGAAAGCAAATGCAGGGAAACGTATAACACTCAGGTTTAGGCGTTTACATTTTTGCATAGGCAAAAACAATTCAGGGTCCAGGGTCACAATTTTGCTTGTTTGCAAAGCATTGTGAAAAGTATTTATTTTCAAAGGACACGCACCATCCAGTGTTAGTGAATCTGAAATGGATAACCTCATCATTGACAAAGAAACTGACTGAGTTCATCTGATGTAATAGTTCTTGCAACCAGGAATCACTAGGAGTTATCCATCCAATGACAAGCAGAAACTGATTTCACATCTGAGAGACTTCATAACAAAATGACAAAACCAGAAAGGATTAGAATGGTTCTTTTATTAACATGAGTCAGGGGGTATGTACTGATTTTTATTTGTGCTCTGTTAGTACACTTGTCTATATAAAGAAACACTTTGTGTTTCTTCTCTTTAAGACTATAGTGGTGAGCATGCCCATTATATTGGGTGTAGTAGTAAAGAAAAACAGCGATTGTTATTCTTCATGCAAGGTTGAGTTTGCCTAATTAATCACACACATCAAAAGCTTAATGGTCACAATTTACAGTTAGACTTGCAAGGATCAGAATTATACCCATGGCAACCTGTTGCTGGGCTTGTCTGTAGGAGAGCTGTGTCAATATTGACATCAGTCCCTGGATATTTTCAAGGAGTGTTTTGCAGGGTTGACTATGCTGGGAGGGCCTCTGTTGTTTCCTTATTCAGTCCACAGCTGGATGATCCAGCTGTTTTAGTTCTTATTATCTGCAGAGATTTGATCCAAATGTGTAGTTTGCTAGGCCACTTCGGAAGAGAGTTAAGGTTTGGGTGCCAGCTTAGGTAAGGGTAACATATTTCCCTCCTAAACTACATCAGTGAACTTGTTAGATTTTAAGATAATCATAACTTCATGGATGCTTTTTATTTATGGAATGTTTTTAAAAAGTATTGAAATGTATGTGGTGAGATTTAAGCAAATTTTGCTTCATTCTAATTTCCAGATTATTGCAACTCTGAATTTTTCTAAAAGAAGTTTTTCACTTCCATTCTACTTGTATCCTTTGGCCAAAATTTTAAACCTTTGTTCCCTGGTTCTTGAACTATCCCCTGGTCAGGACAGAGAACAGTTTCCACTACTTAACCTATGAAGCCAGCCATTATCTTGTGTTGGATTACTGTCTGTGATCAACTGCGTTCCTCCATCAACTCCATGGGTTCTAAGCAGAATCTAGAGTATACCTGGTAATGAGGTTGTCAACCTGGTGAAGCCACAACACAAGTCTATATGTACATAAAATAGCAAAACCAGGAGACAGTGATCCCAGAAGCTATGGATCAGGTCAGAACTGTGAAATCCTGTCCTGTTCAAGGAAGAATAGTCTAGTTTATCAAACTCTGATGGGAGATAGTTCCCCTAGCATTCTATTTGCTCAATGAAAGCAGACTATAGCAACTGTTGAGGCGGAATCTCAACTAGAAATTCAGACATAGGAACGTGTAAGATGTTGTGCCCCATCATCTCTGCAGCCAATTTGATTCGAGTCATGCAATGTTCAAAAATGGTTGAATTTATTGGACACTGCAAAGAGGAAGTGATATAATAGGAAGGTGAAGGGATAGGGATGGTGGTGGAAGTGAACAAGTACGAATGATTAGGGAGAAATAATGGGCTGGAGGAAGCCAGATGAGGCCCGTCTCCTGCAGTCATTGCTCACAGACCCTGCCTGCCTGGATGTGAAGCACCAATCTTGCTGACCTCCACAGTCTGGAGCTGGCCGGCAAGTTCTCAGTGGTGACCGGGCCTCAGGTGGGATAGATCAGAGGCACTAACTGCTGAGTGTCGTAACAATGTCTGACAGGATAAAGTTTGGGGTGGAGCTTTGCTATGTCAAAGCTGCAAGTGAATTTAACGGTTTTTAAACATCTCTGGCATTCAGGGGCATTTAAAAGTTGTTAAGATTGAAGAAATTAACTAAAAACTTATGAAGAAGGTCAAACAATGCTAAAATAATTAAAAAATTGTAAAATAGTTTTTAGAAAAATATTTCCCTCTATCTTTGCCTCCTGATTCTCAAGCCTGGAATCCCCATTAAAATGATTTGAATCTCCAATCCAAGTGCTAAGTCTGATTCATTGTATGATCAGAGAAGCAAGTTTCCCTCATGTAATTCTGGGAATTCCAGCAAATATCCACTCCATGTTGGACTCCAGTGGAGTACATCGACAGTTGTAGTGCCATCCATGGCCCAAAGGTCTTGGTTGTTCCACTGGGCAGCACGTGCACAGAAATCCATGTCTAACTGAAGTTTCAGTGGCTAAAAGCCCAGAACCATCAACTCCAGCCTAAGAAGATTTGTCCCGATGGAACGAAATCCACTGAGAACCATCCGAAAACTCCCAAGCCCATTTTCAATTTGTAGCTTGCCCCATCCTGTGCTGCCCAACATCTCCCATCAGAAAGAGAGAGAGAGGTGAACACAAAACATTAAAAGTGCAAAAGAAAAAAAGGAAGAGACAAACCAAAAGAGAAATGAGTGACAAACAGCAGAGGTGGATTAGGTCATATCATTGGTGTTGTCCTTTTGGAAGATGACAAGCATCTAACAGTGGATTTAATGCACCACTTTCTCAGCTTGTAATGCCAGTAAAACGGCTGACGGACATCACCTAGAATATATTTGTCTCCAAACTGTCTCTTGCCTTTCAAGTACCTAAACCATAAAGTAAGCTGATAAAAGGGTTACTAGGCCCTGGACATAAGTGTCTGAGTGCTGTGAGCCCCATAACTCATGAACAGAATGATTCAGAAGAGGTATGTTGGGTGATTGGAAGATTTTACTGCTTCCTGACCCATGCCCTTTGCTTGCTTTCATAATTCAGTTAGCACCATATCCTGGTTTTTCAGGTTTGCTATCCACTTGACTGCTGTAATGGCATTCCCCAAAGGACAGGATTTCAGCACTTCATGCCTGTGTGTTATTTGAGTAATGCCTTGGCAAGTTCACCCTTTTTTTTCCTCAGTAATGTGCAGTGTTTTTATGGTATACATTGAACTAAATTTTTAACAGCAGGGAGTTTTGCACAGATTTTGGTGTGGGCTAGTTGCACTTCATCACAAACACGCTGAGGTTTATGATGGAAAGTTGTGATTTTCTTAAGCCTGCAGCTGGGGTTGGCCAGGTGGGAAAAATAGTTACCCAATTATTTTTTCACAAAGAATTACTGAGGAGGGCACTTAGCGCATCTTAGTGTTGCTCACCACAAGGACCTGAAACCCCTTTTCATTGCAATGTCCAATTATTTCTTAAAGAATTCCAGCACGTTTGCCGTTTTCCCTTTATATGGAATCCATTCCATATGTTGACCACTTCACATGTGAAGAATTTCTCAATGGCTGTTGTAAATTTGCCTTTTACAAGCTTGAACCTGTCTTCCTGGACTTTACTCTTGCAGTTTAATATATTGGCTCAGATTAACATTATCCATGCTCAGATCTATTTTAAATGCCTCCATATGATCATCACCTCTCTGACCCCACTTCAAGCTCACTCACTCCAGTCATTTCTCGTAGGTGTGATAACCTTTCTTCAGTAGTAGCGTTGGAAGACGTCTTAGAATCATACAGGATTGTCCCATTGGGGAATTCGCATAGACCAATATATGCACTTGGTCAATATTCACTTATTTGCAACCACATGCTGTACAATGAGTCTATGCTTGATTCCATGCCAGTAGTGATAGTCACAGAGCAATACACCACAGAAACAGGCCCTTTTGCCCAACTCATCCATGCTGACCAAGGTGCCTATCTAAGCTAGTCCCATTTGCCTGCATTTGGCTCATATCCCTTTAAATCTTTCCTATCCATGTACTTATCCAAATGTCTTTTAAATGTTATTATTGTACCTGCCTCAGCTACTTTCTCTGGCAGCTCATTCCATTCACGCATGACTCTCTGTACAAAGAAGTTGCCTTTCACGTCCCTTTTAAATCTTTCCCCTCTCACCTTAAACCTATGACCTCTAGTTTTTGATTCTCTTTCCCTGGGAAAAAGTGTGTAAATCTACCCTATCTATGCCCCTCACGATTTTATACACCTCTATGATGTAACCCTTCGGTCTCCTACTTTCCGAGGATTAAAGACTTACCTGCCCATTGTCTCCCTATAATTCAAGCCCTCGAGCCCCGGCAACATACTCAGAAAAATGACTCCTGCCTTTTGTGTGGTTCCTCAGTGATTGTTGCTGATGACTGAGATCTATCCTCAGCTCAAACAGTTCTTAAATCCTATCGAGAACTGGGATCCAAATGTGGGGCATAGACATATAATCAGAACCATATATCACAATAAGCATTCTGATGGAGAAAACATCAGTGTCCTCAAATACTGACTCCTTCAGGATGTTTCTTTATATAACTCAGAACTTGTGTTAAGATCCATTATTGTTATATTCTTCTCTATCTTGGCATCCAAAGAGGAGATACTCTGACTTGTTTCAGGAAGAAGAGGGTGAGCAAGAAGATGAAGACAGAGAAATGCAGACCAGCAATGTAGTGAACTGTCAGATCTGTTAATGACAGAGTATCCTGAACAACACTGCCCCTCCACTGTGCATTTGGCCTAGTCCTGCCAATCACCACATCGATATCTTCAAACATCCCAGCACTATGAAGTCCAACTGTTATACAAAAGTGGATATTTTTCCTAGCAAAGCATTCTGCTTTTGAATTTGCAGATGATTGTCACTGTTATCTGTGTGCATACTGACATAATGCAAAGTCAGTCCCTGCTAAGTACGTCTGACTAATTTTTTTCCCCCTCTAGTTCTTTTGCAAGACGTTTATAGTCATGGAGTTATATAGCACAGAAACAGGCCCTTTGGCCCAACTCAAGCATGCTGACCAAGTTCCGTTTGCCTGCATTTGGCCCGTATCCTTCTAAACCTTTCCTATAAATGAACCTGTCCAAGTATCTTGTAAATATTATAATTGTACCTGATTCTACACCTCTGGCAGCTTGTTCCATATACCCACCATCCTCTATGTGGAAAATCTTGACCTTGGGGTCCCCTTTAAATCATTCCCCCTCCCCTTAAACCTATGCCATCTAGTTTTAGACTCCCCTACCCTGGGAAAAAGACTGTGACTATCCACCTTATCTATGTCCCTTATGATTTTATATACCTCTATAAGGGCACTCCTCAACCTCTTACACTCCAGGGAAAAAGGTCCAAGCCTACACAGCCTCTCTTTATAACTCAAGCCCTCCAGTCCCAGTAACATCCTTGTGAATCTTTTCTGCACTTTTCCAGCTTAATGACAACCTTCCTATAGGCAAGTGACCAGAAATGCACATAATACCCCTAGTGTGGTCTCACCAATGACTTGCACAGTTGTATCATGATGCCCCAACCTCTGTACTCAGAGCCCTGACTGATGAAGCCAAGTATACCAAACACCTTCTTCTTCACCCTACCTACCTGTGTCACCACCTTGAGGGAACTTTGTATCTGTACCCATTTAAGAAAATGAAAGGCACAACTCTGCTTTATACCAAAGGTCTGCTGAAAAGTAGCAGGAATTTCCTGGCTTTGAATAATAGATTCATCAGATGTTAAGACATTTGAGCAAATGGAATTAGAGAGCCCCTTGGAGACTAATCCCTGTCCCCTTTGTTTCAAACAAACCTTCTCTACTACTTGTTAGAATATGTTATCATTTTCTCTCAGCTCTCAGGATGTACATTGCTAAGAGGATCAGGAGGGGATAGCTAATATGTTTAGATACTTTTAATTATCTCCAGAATATTTGCATTGCTTTTAAAAAAATCTGGACTGGATTTATGCCTAGAGTTTAAGTGGCCTTTGTATGAAGAGCCTAAATATTGAAGACGGATTTGATATGAGATGTAAACAAGAAGAAGCAAGAAACTGCCTAAAATCAGTGACTTTTTAAAAATGATTTGAGAAAAACAAGTAGTATTTTCTTGACAATTGGATAAATGTTGTTTATTTGTTTGTCTTACCCCAGCCTTAGACTGTTAGGAGATGGGCCAATAGGTGGCAATTACTTAGTAACTTCAGTCTGCTAAAAAGAGGCAGATTCAATAATTAATAAACATGAGAGTTGAATTTATTGCAGGAGATTTCTTTGAATTTTAATTTTTCATTTTAAGTAGATGGAAATGCAAAATGCTGCACTGCTGTGTTCCTTTGCAGCTCATACCCAAACCAAGACCACCCTCGATGAAGTAACTAATTAAGTACCTACACAGCTCATCATTTCTTGCTGTTCTATATTGATTATAATTTTATGTGATGATGGCTTCATTCTTCATTCTTTCATGAATCCTGATCAGGCAGTGCATGAAAGGTTTCTGACGGAAGGTGGGAAATGAAAAGAATGAACAAACTTCTGAGAAATTAATTTCTGTTGGCAAACTTATTTTTAAAGTTCAGTACTGAACGATGCACACTGGGTTGTGCTAAGTGAACTAACCTTACCCAAGGTGCTTCGAGGTATACAAAAAGTGGACTCAGCAGGACAACTTTTTTGTTCCAATTTATTTATCCGTAGGATATGGAGACCACCCGTATATGGTGGCATTTATTGTTTGATCTAATTGTTCCTAAGCTGTGGAAGCAACCACGCTGGTGGTTCTGGAGCCATGTTTAAATAGACCAGGTAAGGTTTGCAGATCTTTTTCCCTGAAGAAGATCTGTGAAAGGAGATTTTGTGTCAAAGCAGGACTTTAGTAGTTTCTGTTACTGATTTCAGATTTGATTCAGTTGATCGAGCTTAAATTTCCTCATTGCCATGGTGAGATTTGAACTCGCATCCCTGGTCGATAATCCAGACCTCTAGCTGCTGTCTTAACCACATCCATTATAGTATGGAGTTAAAAGCTATCAATAGTTTTTATATATCAATAGTTTCCCACCAGTTTGCTCCCCAATGACTCTCATGAGATAATGGATACCAAGTGAGGATAAATTTGAATTTAGTTTGCTCTCACCATGATAAAGTATCTTGTACGTTAATCCAGGGTCCTAGCATAGTTGGGTAGGGATGGAGTTAATCACATGCCTCAGTGTGTCTTGTACCAGTTTTTCCGAAACACATACCCCCAATCTGCCATGATTTTAACATTAGCTTCCAACCATCTAGCCAGGCACAGCTCAAACGCCAGCTATAAATTCACTGATGACACCACTGTTGGATTGTTACTTTACCCTGACAACAAATATTGTTAAGTATTAAAATAGGTTAACAATGAAAAACATTGCGAGGAAATCTTTTGGTCCATCTAACACTAGCAATGGACTACATTTGGATATGGCAAAGTCAAGGCTAATTCAGTCAAACCTGTGGGTGTTCCCAACTAGGTGAGTCTAGTCCAAAAGTTCTCCATGAGAATCCCTGGATATGTTGTGGAAAGCCAGCAGGAAGGATAACACTAGAGTGAAGGCACAGTATTCGATAGTCTGGAGTGCAGGTATTGCATCTCCTGTGGTTACATGGAATGACACTTGACTGGTTATGGACCATTTCGATCCACCCTCAAGCCCAAAAAAAATTTCCTATGTTATTCTTATATTCAGAGATTTCCTTCTTCAATCACAGTTGTAATCAAATCATCATGTAAATGGCATAGGTAATGCTGAACTCCTTTTAATAGTTTGTCCATTCCAGCCCAATATATTTTGGGTGATGGTTTTACAGCATGATGCAACTTGTTGTATGAACAAAGCTACTCATGAGTGTTGATCATTAGGTATTTTTGGCTTTCCTTGTCCACATTTAATTGTGTATAACCATGGGACAATATGATAAAGACCTTGGTCCCTGCTAACTCATCATTCAGATCCAGCAATGAAGGCAAAGGATGTTTGTCGTCCACAGGTCGATTGAGGGTTATCTTATAATTCCAGTAAAGCCAACCAGTTTTGTCTCCTTTGAGTGTTGCCCACTCACTCTGTGGAGTTTTGACCGGCATTTTGTATAATGTAGGTTTGTTCAACTCCCTCTCTATGTGAGTCTTCAATGAATATTACAGGCCTGCATTAAATTGACTCGACCTTCTGATGGGAAGGGCTCTGGGACTAGACTCCCCTAGTTTGGGAACATCTGCACTTGGAAGTGAAAAGAAATTTGAAGGTATAACTGGATTAGGTTTGACTTTTCCATATCCAACTCTAATGCCTTGTGCATATTAGTGCTGGTATGCAAACCTTTGCACAACTCTGTATATTGCCCTGGAACTGGTCTGGACATGATAGTAAATCTCTGGCACTGAATATGTTCATCCAATCCACCTTCAGTTCTTTGAGTCAATCTGCTCTTTTTTCCAGGATTGGTCTTTTAGGGAAAGATTGACTCAAAGAATTAAAAGTGGATTGGAAAATCATATTCAGGATTGATCTGTTTGTACAGTCAGCTATTCTGATTGGCAGCTTCACTTTAATTTTTTTTAAAGCTACATATTGCATCTGCTCCAGGGTTTCAGTGACTCACAAGAACATTCAGCATGCATTTTTTCCAATGGCACTTTGCTAATACCTCTCTATCTTCTTATTGAACAGAATATGTTTCAGTTGTGTGGCTGCAGGTATGCTAATTTGGCATATGTATTTCAGTCAGTAAGAATGCTTCCTTACATTTTCATGCTACCCCTCAATCTTAATAACATTGTTTGCCCTGAAAAGCATCTCTATCAGTCCTACATATGAAGTGAAGGGCTCCTGCGCCTTACCACAGACTTCCAGACCACCCTCCAGCTAGAATTATATAATTTTGCTATAAATGCTCTACAGAATAATTCTACAAATTTACCATTGAGGAAAATGAGAGGAAACACAAACTTTACTGTAACCAGTTTGGGAGTTACCAGCTCAGAATCAGTCTAAGATTAGTAAACTTAGACCCAACAGGAGTCACACAGCTTCCACACTGGACTTTTACAAGAAAACACTAATATCCTATGATGGTACTCATGCTCCTTTCTTGAAATTGTAATGGTTCAATAATTATGCTCATACATTGGCCTAATAACTATAACATATTTAATTTTCCTAGATTTCTTGTTCATCAGGATGATGGATATCTGTAGTGGGAACGGATCTTTAAAGACACATTTCATCCCATGTCAGTGTCCAACATTCACTGATCATACATACTCTGGCTGAGATGGAAAACAATACTCCAGTTACAAATTCAGTCAATGTAGCACTTGTACCTATAATCATCAGATAGCTCCCATCCATACTAAGATCTAATCTCCATTGTAAGGCACCAATGTTAAACATACATGAGGAAGTGGGGAGCAATTTTGACTCAAGAATGTTCTACTTATGCTCATAAATAATGGTTAAGAATAAAGTGGTTGTTGGTTCACCCAATTTACTGCTGGATGAAACATCTAATTGCAAGGTGGCCAGATCTCTCTTCTGAAATGGGGAAAAACCTTGTGAATGTGTCTCCAGGTGACATTAGTGGAAATCAATCACATGCAGGTTCCCTTCTGAGTGACGGAACATCCTGATTTGTAGATAAACCATCAGTGAGTCTAAATCCTGGAACTTCCTACCAAAGGTAATGTGTTATCTTCATCAGAAGCACTGCTGTAATTTAAGAAGATAGCTCAGCACCACATTCAATTAGGGATGGAGAAGAAACACTGGACATATTAGTAACACCCATTAATGAGTAAAGAAATTTGGATCCCACTTGCATTTACTACCCTAATTCTCCCCTCCTGTAGATCAACATTGTGTGGTTTAGGAAGAGGCTATTCAAAAATATCCCCAACTACTTCCTGACAAAACTTCAGAAAAACCCTATGAGTTTTTTCTTGTACTAGTTTGAGGCTTCACTACATAAAGGATTGTAGTCACTGCTGGACATTCTACCACTCCACAGTATCACACCTTCCCTTTCAATTGCAGATCATTGAGATCTGCCTGATAGAGTGCCTGACCACCCACCTCCAAATCATCAACTGCCTGTAGGAAATATGCAGTGAGTTGAAATTCACCTGCCATATTTCTCAGGGCAACTGCTACTCACATGCCATCTGCCTACCCACCCACTTGTACCTGGACAAGAAGATATCCCCCTCTACTGCACAACCTTTGTAACAATGCAGGACCAATGATGAATTTTGGATTGATTTTGCACTGTAGACTGTCACCATCTTTGGTTTGTTTGCAGAGGCTGATTAAGATTTTAATTAACTCATTTCTTAATTCCGGAGTGCCACCTCAGATTAGTACACTCTTGTGCAATTTGCATTAAACATACTTTATAAGATACTTCACTGATGTTGTATAGTGTGGCTGATTAAAGTTGTTGCCAACTGCATGGATTATTCTGATATGAAGCAATGTGACCTTGATGCGAAGGAAACAGGGACAGTTTGTATTTTCAGTAATTTCATCATCATGTGTAACAGTAACCCTATATGTTAACTTTCCTGGATAGAAATGTATTTAATAAATCTTACAAATTTATGTCTTGTCTAAAAATGAACATTTTAATCTAATCCACAAGGGGAGAAGTGGACGGGTTTGGGTCAATTTGCACCTGTCCAATGAGTATGAGAAACAGGCAGTGACTTGAACCTGCTTGCTGTCCTCAGAGTGGGTTGGGTCAAAGTCACTCCTTTAAGTTTTCAATCTCACTTATCAGAGTTCTGGTGTGAAGCACTAGTCCATGAATCACCAGCCAAGATTTTAACCCAAGCATTAGACTTCTTTAGATAATTTTGGCTTTGTCAACATCCCACGAATTCCAAAATCTTGATTTGTGAGCTTCACAGACTGGTGTGGTCGGACTCCCCTTTGTAATGACCCACTGTAACAGTTTCAGTGTGGCGCATTCTAGTGAACTGCTCACTGTACGCTCTCAAAAGTGCTGCATTTAGCTTATTAGGTATGACCTCTGCTGTCAGCTGCTGGGGAGATTTACTGTTTAATGAATAGTTGCTGCAGTAATGCAACGGGGGGTGGGAAAGTATTCCCACAGGGTTAGAAGAACCTGGACAGACTAGTGAAGAATACTGTCTACTGAAGTTATGTTCTTTGTGTGGGGCGGGAGGGGGGTGGGTAAGGAGTCTGTCCAGGACTGCAACAAGGCAGGAGGTTGCCAGGGTGATTCCTAGCTTAGTGATCACAGCAGAACAAGGGCAACTCACAAAGAGTGAAGGAGCAAGCCAGTGCACAGGAACAAGAAAGTGTTTACAGCACATCACAATTTGTTAGATTATGCCCTTGTCATTAAGTTCATTTTATATTTAACTAATTAAGTGAACTGAAATTCAGACAACAAATTCCAAGATTTAATAAACTTAAAAGCATTCCAACTTGTAGCTCAGGCAACTAATTAGCTTCTATATAATTTGATTCCATTGTACAGAATGAAAGTTCTAAAGATGAATCATACCTTGTTTTGCATTATAGGTGATGAATCAACACTTAAAGCCTTCTTAAATCATGAGAATTTAAAATGTAAACTGTATATTAATAATTCAATTTTTTGAAATGTATCTGCATTATTTCTTAGAGTAACTTACCTTGATTGCACCATAAAAGTACAATTTTATACATAGTACCTGTCAGTTTTAAACATAAAAACATCAAAAAGCTGGCAAACTGAATAGACAGACATTTTGCTGAGATAAACCAAATTAATTTACACTTAATCTGTTTAACTTTCTCTTTTTACATATTATGGAATTTTAATACACATACCCAGAACTGATTTGCCATGTATTGGTGAGCAGGAGATGACAAAGTCAGCAATTATGAAACTTCACAGCTTTTCTGACTGCTGCTTTGCCCATAAAATATAGGTTAGCAAGTCTTTTCCCTGTAAAATGTGGCAATAATGCAGCATTAGCTATAAGCTTAAATAATTATTTCATGTCACAAGATTTAGGTTTCTATCATATTCTAGGTTATTGTGAACTCATAAGTATCAGAACACAGGTTAGTGATTCAGCCCCTCAGGCCTGAGGCACTGTTCAGTTGGATTACAGCTAATCTGCACCTCAGTTCTACTTGTACCTGCCACCAGATGATAGTTCCTGTTACCTGACGTAACAAAAATCTATGTAACCTTAGTCTTTACAATTTAACTCTTTTTAAGAGGAAGAGTTGCTCACTGTGTTATATATGCAAAGGCCTGAAGTCATATTCTATGTAGCCTAAGAAAAGTGCCTGGTACTCTCAGGATGGGTAACTTATAAGGAGAACTTGACTAGAATAAGGTAAACAAAATATCCTAAAGCCAGGTCATATACGATCTGTGGAGAGAGAAACAAGGACAACATATAATCTCATCACCTTTCTTCATAACAGGGTTACTGTTTTCAGATGAGATATTATGCCAAGGGATTGAACAACAATATTAATTCCTGATATATAGAACAGGTCCTCCCCAGCTTATGAATGCCTGACTTATGTACAGCCTGTACATACAATTGAGTGTTTGAGAGACCAGCGTTATGGATTTGCTGGCTGCATTTCTGACTTACAAACTGTTTGGCTTACGAGCAATTCACAGGAATGGAACCTGGGAGGACCTTGTACTATCTGCACACAAAGTGGCAGCTAAGCTTCACTAAAAAAAAGTAACATAATTTCAAAGGTAATTCCTTATCTGGGCAGCTCTTTCAACTACCTCTTCTATAACATCCAAACCAAGAGTCTAAGGGTTTCCTTTTTAGTGTTTATGTATGGATAGCCTAGCCTCCCTCATATTTTCCTCCATTATCTTCTATCAAACATGAGGCAAAAATCAGAATGAACATCGTGGTGATGTGTTGTTCATTAGAATGTGAATACTAAGGGAGTAATTGGCACATCTGGATTAAATAACAAAATGCAATATTTTCTGCTCTTTTGGAGAAAGCTCAAAATATTTATTGAAGCAAAAGCAGATTTTAATGTACAGAATAAATAATTAAATTTAGATGCATTTTAGTTGTCAGCAAATAAATCCCATAAGAAAACTGTTCAATAGGGTTATTGACCTGCATAGACTGAATACCAGTTATTATATGTTTGGAATTAATGATGGGAATGTGCTCTGTAAAATGCAGAAATACAGAAATTGCAGCCACTGATACTTCAATCCTCCATGGGATGTTCTGTTGCAATCCCCTGATGTAATTGTGGCATTGAGAACTTCAATTATTCATAAGAAAGTAGAACAAATGTAGACCCTATAGTCCTCCAGCCTGCCCCATTCAGCACATATGGCTGATCTATGTTCCTTTTCAGACTCTTTGCATCTTCCACATCTCTTACTTTTCCACCTGGCTTTATATCGCAATCTATTCTCAATACTACATTGCTATGTGAGGTAGTGCATCCTAGATTATTGCAGAAAATTAAAGCTAATGGTGAATGAGGTAACTAATTGGCATGGATGGAAGAATGGCTAGCTAACATGAAATTTTAACAGGAAGCTTTCTGTTTTAAGAAGACCGCTATCAGCCAGGTACCTAAGAAAAACAAGGTAATGTGTCTTAATGACTACCGCCCGGTGGCTCTGACATCTGCCATCATGAAGTGCTTTGAGAGGTTGGTCATGGCATGCATTAATTCCAGCCGCCCAGACAACCTCGACTCACTGCCATTTGCCTACTGCTGAAACAGGTCTCCGGTGGTTGCTATCTCCCTGGTCCTACACTCATCTCTGGAGCATCTGGACAGTAAAGACACCTACATTAGACTATTGTTTATTGACTACAGCTCCACCT
>JARFYF010000112.1:20932364-20942685 GCA_030265395.1 Rhina ancylostomus | reverse complement strand
AAAAAGGCTTAGTAGGTGAGGCAGCATCTGGGTAGAATGAAAGAGATTCAATGTTTCAGGTCAATGACCATCAGTCAGAATCGGTAAAGGTTGGAAATGAAACAAGATTTAAATTACAGAAAAATTGAGAGGGGTTTGGAGGGGTGTGCTCGATGGTAGAGGGCAGGTTGCCATCAATGATAAAATGGAGACAGGTGAGGTTGAAGACAAAAGTGGTCATTTTTCTAGCTGAAAAAGGGTGATAGCGACAAGAGAATAATAAAAAGGTATGTCTGGGGAAGGTGTAAATAGGAAGGTCAGAATGAATCTGACATTACCAAGAGAGGAGGGAGAAAGAGAACGGAACACCGGATATGTAGGATGGAAGGCTCAAATGAATAATTATCTGAAATTGTTGAATTTAATGTTGAGTCCTAGTTCAAATGTTCTGTGAAAGTGCAAAGTTTAAATACATTGAACAATTCAAATTGTACACCAAATCAAAAGATGTCGGTTGTTAATGGATCATCTCAGTGCTTACATTGTTCTAAAGCATCAGAACAAAATGTGAAAAGCAAAAGAAATAACTTGGAGGAAAATTAATTAAAAAAGAGCCTTCTTTTAATAGTGAAATAGATGAGGTGTTATTCTTTGCAATGATGCTGAAATTTGTTGGACCAATGTTGGAGGCAAGGACAGAGGTTAAAGTCACAGGCCACGAAAAGCTCAGGGTTACTCTTGCACTAGGTTTTCTGCACAGTGGTCATCCAATCTGTATTTGGTTTTCCCAATGTAGAGGAGACAACTTTGCGAGCACTGAATGCAGTATATTAAACTGGAAGATATAAAAATTAATTGCTGCTTTACATGGAAGGTTGTGTTTGGGGCCCTGAATAGTAGGAAGGAAGGAGGTATTTTCTCTTTTTCTCTATTCTTTGTGTTTGAGAAGGTGTTTGGATAGATTTCCTTCTAGAATCATAGAATCATACAGCACTGAAACAGGCCCATCAGCCTACTTCATCCATGTCAATCATCAAGATCCCATTTTACTGAATCATTGCCTCAAGCTTGGCACATCATTAAACAAATGGCATGGTCTGAAAAGGAAATGCACCTTCATTGACCATTTTCTCCTTTGGTGGAGCCCCTGTCCTCTCAATTCTTCTTCTCCATGTTGCTGTTCTTATTCAATAAGGAACATTATGGGAATCACCAATGTACTGTATATCTGATGATGATAGAAAAAGGGAAGCAGAAGATTTTTCAGCTCTAATCTATTGAAAGACAATGTATATACTTTATTTAAAACAAATATTCTTTTTATCACTCCATTGCATAGGCAATCAAAACCTGTAAGCCTAACTCCTTTTTCCTGGATAAGACTTGTAAGTCCTGTGGGTAAATTAATCCCTTTTATAGGCTGCTACAGGCTAAGTTTAAGTCAGGTGTGAATGGTGAAGTATAGGACAGCACTGCCAGATTCTGTATTTATCTATTTTCCAACCTTCCAAACCCTCACTGATGTTCTCCCTTCTAATTTCTCTCCTCTGAAATTTGTAAAAAAAAATCATGAGCAAGTAAAATGAACATGTGATGGTGCCGCCAGACTTTTGCCCAAAGAGCAAATTAACTCACAAAATAGCTGTCATTGTTCTTAACATTCCACCTTGCTGAAAGAAAGAGTTAGTTTGACCTGGAGGAGTATATAAGCCTGGGTAAGGGGTGAGGAATTGATAGCTACAACAACCAGAGCACATCAAGAGGCCAGCTCCAACCTGTCATCTATGTGTTTACTGGATCATGACAGACTTTTCATATGAGTCCTCTCAGGAGAGGCAGTATGCTGTAACATATGTTAATATCTCAACCGGAGCTAAGTTGCAAGGCACCTTGATAATGAGTATTATTTTTATTGCCATACCTCGGGAGTCATACTCCTGTTTTCTGCCAGAAGTATGACTTTTACCCTTTTGAGGTTTTGTGAATCACAAGAAGGTGGATGTGAAAGCAAGCTTCTTTATCTGGACCTTAGTAAAGGAGGGATCACAGCAGCAGAAGCCATCCCTGTGGGAGCTGCATCTGAGGTGGCACTAGCAGCTGGATAGCTGCCCTCTGCTTTAACATAGCAGCAGGAAATGGGGGGGGGGGTGTGCAATAGGGTGCAAGTGAGAGCAGTGCAAAGAGATACAGCTCAAGGGAAGGGCTATCCTCAGCATCATGTGTACACATAGACAGAAGGTTTCCTTGAGATGTACAGGCAGCAGTGCTCCATGGGGCTTATGGAGTGGAATGAAATGGTGAAAGGTACTGTGACCTCCAATAGCTGATCTGCTGGTCACAAGGTCACCAGTGACCAAGTCACTACTATCTTCAACACATTTTGCCTTTAGAATCATCTAAAGCAATCCTGGAGAAATATCTAGGATCTCCCAGCAGATGCACATAAGGCTGGTGATCAACAAAATGTTTGTGTGTTGGCAATTATGCAAACTTTGCTGCTGATGATGCAAGTGATCAGGGTCTGTTTTCCCACAGGTGCAAAGCATCATCAGTAGAGCGTGTGACACTCTTCTCATCTCCGGATCAAATGCAAGGGCTTTCACTTTATCAACATGCAGCTGATTTGCAACCACAAAAAAATACACAAAAGTAGGTGTAATATTCACAGGGAGCTGACATGATGTTTTCATCCTCAGCTGCCCAAGTTCCCTGATCTCATCAGAGCTGCTACTACACTTAAGAAATGGGTGCCAGGTGACAATACCCACTTCAAACTGGTATCTGTCAGAAACTGATGACTGAAGTCCATTAATGCTACAGTGAACGTCACATCATCAATAGATGCAAAACTGAACGATCCCTCAGCATGTTAAGGATGCGCTTCAGGTGATTGGTGAGAATTGCACACCATTTAAGAATTATTCTCTCCATTTTTCCCATTAAAATGAATAATCTCACAGTGTCCTGTATCAACCTTCATCTGGCACATTCTTGCTCACTCAATAAATCTGTCAACACCTTCTTGCAGACTTTTGCTTCATGTCTCTGCTGTGATGTAATCAGCAAATATGGTTGAATTATACTTGATCCTTTTATTCTGAGGTACTGACATTGATAATAAGTAGATGACCTGAAGAACTATTCATCCCTTTACATCAATTTCAAAATAAGCTATTCATTCTTTGTTTTCCAACCTTTAGAAAATCATTATCCAGGTTAAAATATTACCTTTATTTTGTGTAATAACCCTTCATGTGGCACCTTGCACCATTTTAAAATCCAGATTTGCTACATTCACTGGCTCTGTGTTATCAGTCTCACTGGTTACATAGCCACAAAGATTTGTCAAACACCGTTTCCCTTTCTAAAGCTATGATATCAGTACATATCATTAGGGGGAATCCACCAACATGATTTACAAATGGAAGGAAACCATTTTGACCCTTTGAGTCTATGCTACCTCAAAGAACAGTTCCACTCCCCATGAATTTCCATATAACCTTTGATCCTCACATTGCTGCTAATTTTCCCGAAATTCTACCACTTACCTATACTAGGGGCAACGGGCCAATTAATCTACCAACCCACACGTTTATGCATTGTGGGAAGAAATCTGAGCATGCAAAGGAAACCATGCGGTCACAGGGAGAACACTCAAACTTCACACAGATTGCACCTGAGGTCAGGCTTCAACCTGAGTTGTTGAAGCTGTAAGGCAGCAGTGTGTCATTATGTATCTGAAGATCAAGACCTTATATTGGGCACAAAGCACATGGTCTACCAGGCAGCAGTGATTCCTGCCCTCCTATTAATTCTGAGACCTAGACCTAAGACACTGGAAAGTTCCCACCAATGCTGTCTCCGCAAAGTACTTCAAATTCACAAGAAGGATAAATGAACCAGGGAACCAGTTCTATTGGGGAAATGGATGGTCTTCCCTTTATCATTATCGAGATGCTCTATTAACACAACCTGAATTTTGGACTAAAGATTTTTCTGGTCAATTGATGTCAGGCTAATGCGCCTGTAGACCTCTATTTCCATTCTCCCTCCTTAATGAAATGCCAT
The DNA here is from genome assembly GCA_030265395.1 of Rhina ancylostomus. Taxonomy (NCBI): domain Eukaryota; kingdom Metazoa; phylum Chordata; class Chondrichthyes; order Rhinopristiformes; family Rhinidae; genus Rhina; species Rhina ancylostomus. The sequence goes on along the minus strand of JARFYF010000112.1, from coordinate 20,938,638 downwards.
ATCACATTGGCCACCTTACATGCCAACACTCCAATATGTAGGGATTGGAAAATCATTACCAATGCGTCCATCAGCTCTGTTTTTGCAGGGTTTCCTAAAAGGCAACAATTCCTTTCCTCCTACAGATGCTGCTGGACTTGCTGAGTTCCTTCAGCAGATTGTTTATTGCCGAGCTTCCAGCATCTGCATTTTCTTGTGTCTTCAGAGAGTTCATTGTCTTTTAACCTAATTTCTCCCCTACTCTAATCTTGAAATTTTTTATTTATTTTATGCTCCTCACTCTCATTAGATCCTTAGTTCCCCACCGTTTCTGGTATGTTTATTGTGTCTTCTAAAATGATGACAGATACTAAATATTTGTTCAACGCCTTCCACGGGAAGCATAGCTTAATGCTAAACAGCCACGAATACTAAGCAGCAATGTTTGACAAGCTGAATACCAATAGGCAGATCTGCTACCAGAGTGGAAGAACTGAATTAAATAATTGACAGGCATTGTCACAGATTAGATTTCAAGGCTCTAGAACATATTTCTTATGGTTTATTTTTCAGCACTTTTATTTTTCAGTATATTACAGAGCAAGTGCTGCAAAGGGAGTATAGTGTTTACCCTCTGTGTAGTTCCTGGATTGTTTAATGTATACATGCATAAAACTAATGGCGTAAATTCCAACACATATTCTCATGTGTCATATATTGGGAAGGATTATTCAGATTTCAAAGGGAAGAAAGTTAAATCCCAAAACCTGGGAATCTGAAAAAAAGAAAATAGTTTCTGGCAGGGTTGATAAAACATAATTGCTGACAAAAATGGAAATTGATATAAAATTATACATAATAAAATTCTAAACTTTGATGTTATGTGTTTGGCATTAGAAAGAATTTTAGTTATGTCTGAAATAGCAAAGAATTATTGAAATGTACAGCATGGAAGCAGGCTATTCAGCTCAACACATCCATACCAGCCAGGGGACACCAATCTGCACAAACCCATCTCCCTGCATGTGGCCTGTACCTTCCATGCCGAATTAATTCAAGTGCTTATCTAGAGGCTTCCTAAATGCTATCAGTGACACAGTTTCCATCACTCTTTCAGGCAATACATTCCAGGTACTTGCCACTATCTGGATGGAAAAGATATCCCTTAGATCCCCTCTGCATTTCTTCCCCCTTATCCTAAATCTATGTCCTCTTGCTTGTCTACCTCTGATCTGGGGAAAGTTTCCTGCAGTCTACCCATCTCTCCCCCTCATAACTTCATATACTGCTGTCATGTCCCCTCTTAATCTCCTCCACTCCTGGGAGAACAGACTTAGCTTCTCCAGTCTCTCCTCACAACGGAAACACTCCATCCCAGGCAACATCTGCACCATCTCTAGCATTATCACATCCTTCCTACAGTGTGGCATAAAGAGTTGCACATAGTACTCCAGTTGAGGCCTGAGCAAAGTTTTAGAAAATTGGAGCATAATCTCCCTGCTTTTGTATTCAATGCCCAACTAATGAAGGCCAGTATCTCATGTGCCTTCTGAACTACATTACCTACTTGCACTGCCACCTTCAAAGTCCTCTGAACTTCAAAATTCTTCTGTTCAACAAAGTTCCCTAAGACGCTAGCAATCATGGTATATGGTATACGTCCTAGACTAAAATGCTTCTAAAATGTATCACGTCATATTTATCTGGGTTGAACTCCACCTGCCATTTGTTAGCCCAGTTCGCTAACACATCAGTATCACTCTGTGGGCAAGAGCTACCCTCCACACTGTCCACAACTCCGCCAATCTTTGTGTCATCTGCAAACTTACTGATCATGCCACCTACATCCTCATCCAAATAATTCATATATATTTCAAACAAGAAAGAGGTATCTGTAAAAATAAGAGACATGAACAAGTGTAAGTTGAGAGAAGCAGAAAAAAATTAATGACCAAAGGTGTGAAACGTTGGAAAGATATTGAGAAAGTGGACTCCAAAAAATATTTCCTTTAAATTTGCTACATAAAGTGTCAAAAAGGTATTATATTGGTTCACTAAAAATAAAGTGGTTGAATAATATTTTAATCATCCAAGAATAATATTTTAAACATCCATTCAGTATCATTGACCAAAAGCTAATTTCTACCCTGAGGTACTAACCCTTTAGATATTCAATATACACAATGTGAGCTTTCTCCAGACTTCAGTTAAATTGCAAATCAAAGCATCTACAAATGCTGAAAATTTGAGATAGAAACAGAAAATGCTGGAAAAACTCTGCAGGTCAGACAGCATCTGAGATGTACTCTTTGCAATAATATTTTAAATAATTCACACATAGCTTCCAATGTTTTCTCATTTTAAAATGAAGATAATATTTCATATGGAAATTAATATTCTGGTAAATTAAAAGAATTGATTTCTCATTAGAACATGAAGAAATGTTTACCTACAAGCACATCCATTTTACAGGTGGAAAACAAGTAGAATTAGTGTCCCATCCGATACATTGCAGATGTGAGCCAGCTATGTCTCATACAATGTGTTGAGGTAAGCAGTAAAGAGTTATTCATGCCACAAACCTGAAACATTCATTCAGCCCTTTTCATGTAGAAAGAACCAAGGAACCTTTTGTAATTAGCAGCTGTCTTGAATGCAGTGAGCACTAGGGAAATACAGTAAACCTTTTCCAGCATTTTTTAATATTGTTTCAGATAAAGAAAGATGGTCCTGTATTTTGAAAGAATTCATAGGCCATCAGATATATTATTGATATTCTGGTTTCAAATTGTAGCTCAGCATGAATGACAAGGAAAGCAAGTTCAGGAGAAAATATTGGAGGAAGAATAAAGGCTTTTTCTTGATTTTCTGTTGCTAAGAATTTGAGATAGTTAAAGTAAAAGAATGACAAAGAGGGTTAAAACTGAAACATTGCATTACATTATATTACACATAAAATAATAAACTTGATTGAGCAGAAAAATGACTGCATTGAGTCAGGCATTGCATATAAAGATCAGGAAATCCATTCACCATGGTTCTTTCACATTATGGGAGCACTATTAAAATGATAATAAGGGGAAGTGCTTTGGTGATTTGGTTATCATGTCTTTCATTATTCTATTATGGCATAGCAAAAAGGTCTGTAACGACCATGAATACAATGGTTGGGTTCACTCTCATCACTAACATACATCCCACTGGCTAACATTTCATTGCAAATGCATTGACTTGCCCATGACAGCCAATGAATGAAGCTCAGTTGGGTGCCCGTTATTCAAGGGATTAAAACAAGGTACACTTGGATCACATTGCAAGATTAATCTTTGAAGTTGCAAATGATGCAAACAGTAGACATATTTTACATTGTCATGAACAGTTCAATCTTTATGTTCAAGTGTTTTTACAATAGTGAGTCCACAGATGGGATAAATATTCACGTAAAGGACTGCTGAAAGGATGCCCCTTGTAAACATGATTCTTTTACGTGACCTCACTATTGCTTAAGGGTCCATTTGAGTTGATTGAAATTTGGCTAGAAACCTGGGATTGCCTGAAACTCAAAGGAAAGCTTCATAATATTGGGATTTCATAATGAAGATAATTTGTTTTGTATTCAACAAACAGGAAGGAAAAATAGGGTCACAGGTTCTCATAATTTTGTTAATCAATGGACAGCTTGATTATTAAGTAACACTCTAGAAAGAATAATAACTCTGCTACAATTTAATTTGTTATTTTTTGTGGTGACTTCCTTTGATCCTATTATCCACATTTTTAAAGGAAGCAGGGCTCTGAGCATTGGCTATAACAAGAGTGTCTTTGTTCTCCATTCTGTGCTAGTTTTAAGTACATTAAGACCAACATAATGCATATTCCATTGACTTTACCATTGAGAATTCAACTGTCAAATATACTTCATCATGTTTAATAACACAATGAAAACAGAAATCAACTCCCTACGAAACTGACAAATTCAAAACTTAAACAAAATATAATAAATCACCAATGTGAATCTTAAATATCTTCCACAGTATGGTTAATGTTGGTAGTATTCTCCCTCTCACTAGAGATAACTACAGCAGAAGATGTGTGAAGATTCTGGGATAGGAAGATCCCAAATGGAAATCTGAGGTATCTGCCCCCCAACCAGGATCATCATTGACTCTACCTGGAAAATTTCACGCATTCCCCTCCCACATTTCTGATTCCTGCCCCAAGCTTAACATCATTGATATTTGGTTCAGAACAGTCTTGAATGAGAATGTTTGGAGGCTCAACAGCAAAAATATCTAAAGCTTAATCTTAGTGAGATAAGAAAATCTGATACTTACGTCATCAACCCCAAGTACACCCGTTAGAATCAGACTGATAGATTAGACATGTTTTTGCCACTGTCACTGCTGTAACTGCTGAAGAATGAGGGATGAATGAAGGGTAATCTTGTTGAAACATTTAATATCCTAAGGAGGATTCATAAGTTGGGTACTGAGATGATTCCATCAGTGGGAGAGTATCGAATAAGGGAATATAATTATTGAATAGGGAGGCAGTCATTTAAAACTGAGGTGCTTAAGAATTTCTTCTCACAGAAGGTGGTGAATCTCTGGAATTCTCTACCCTGGATGTTTATGGAAGCTAGAGCTTTGTGGGTATTTAAAGAGAAGCTAGATAAATTTGGGGAATTGATAGTAGAGGGAACGAGCACAAAAGAGGAGATGAAGCCCGGAGCAGATGAGCCATAATCATATTGAATGGTGGTGCAGGCTTCAGTGGCTAGGGTCTTGATCTTATTTTATCATGTTCTTGTATTCTTAGAAAATTACTGAGGTGAAGGAAGCCAACACAATGCAGATATTGGCAAAAAAAAAGCTCTTTTCCTGTCATCCTTAAGTCTATCATTTACATAAATTATATGGACAATTAAATGAACAATCATAAATTATATTGAGTTACAATTGCTAAAGTTTAAAAAATACTTTTATGTCTAGGAAATGGTTGTTGATACAAACCCAAATCAAATATATTTCTCATTAACTTTATTAGGCACATTTTATTAATAAATGAATAAATTACCATTAGTGAAGCTATTTTAATCCACCAAAATGTTTGAAGGATTTGGTTGCATTCATATCAGCTCATAAGCCACTTAAGGTCATGTTGTACCTTCAGTCATTTTAATTTCTCACCAAGTCTGTTTTCAATTTTGCTATAAGAAATACAAGTAAACGCAGAGGGTTTTTTTTATTGACTAGTGTGCAATCTCAGCCAGAAGGCACACTCACTGGGCACAGAACGGAGAATGAATACCATAATATTATAGCACTTGCTTTGGGCTGTGCATTCTTCAAGTGCAGTTCACCTCCTGCAAATTAATTGCAACTAGTCCAAAAGAATCTAATGTAAAAATATTAAAACAACAAAAAAATCAGTAATGGATTAAAAACCCTATCTACAGTGTCCTGGAAAAAATAGAAATATATCTGTCAATAAAATGCCAAGTAAAAATAATTAATAAGCTGTTGGACCAGAAGGCAGAGTATAAATGGCAATTTTCAAACCAGAGGGAAATATGCAGTGCAGCCCCCAAGTCTTGGTAATAGGATGCCATCCATTTGTGATAATGCACTGGCCTCAACTTTGGTGCAGTAGGCATAATTTTGAAGTTTGAAAATAATATGAAGATTGGAAATGTAAAACACAGCAAGGATGGTCAGAGCTTTCAGAAGGGCATTGGTAGCTGTTGCAGTTTAATGCAGAGAAGAGCAAAGTAATCAATTTTGGAAAGAAAATTGAACAGAAGCAGTATAAACTAAATGGTAAAACTGGATGTAGAGGCAAAGGCTGGAAGGTAGTAAGTGGAGACAAAAGAGGTTCTCCACTCCCCTCCCCCCACCTGGCTCCACTATCATCTCAGTACCGAAGGAAAGCAAGGTAACATGCCTCAATGACTACTGACCAGTGGCTCTGACATCCACCACCATGAAGTGCTTTGAGAGGCTGGTCATGGCTCAAGTCAACTCCAGCCTCCCAGACAACCTGGACCCACTGCAATTCGCCTATTGTCAGAGCAGGTCCACAGCGGATGCTATCTCCCTGGCCCTACACTCAGCTCTGGAGCATCTGGACAGTAAAGACGCCTACATTAGACTTTTGTTTATTGACTACAGCTCTGCCTTCAATACAATAATCCCAAGCAAGTTCGTCACCAAACTCCAAGACCTAGGACTCAACACCTCCCTCTGTAACTGGATCCTTGACTTTCTAACAAACAGACCGCAATCAGTGAGGATAG
>JARFYF010000112.1:20920536-20931874 GCA_030265395.1 Rhina ancylostomus | reverse complement strand
CAGTGAATGGCAAAGCCCTGGGAGTGCTGTAGAACAGAGGGACCTTGGACTACAAGTACATGGTTCACTGAACGTGAAGTCACAGGTAGACAGGGTGGTGAAGAAGGCTTTTGGCAGGCTTTTGGCATGCTGACCTTCATAAGACAGATCATTGAGTATAAAGGTTGTGAGGTCATAGTGTGGTTGTACAGGATGCTGGTGAGGCTGCACTTGGAGTGTTGTGTTCAGTTTTGGTCATCCTGCTATAGGAAAGATGCCATTAAACTGGAAAAGTGCAGAAATGATTTACAAGGATGCTGCCAGGACTTGAGGGACTGAGTTATAGGGAGAGATTGGACAGGCTGGCACTCTATTCCTTAGAGCGTAGGAGACTGAGAGGTGACTTTATAGAGGTGTATAAAATCGTGAGGGGCAGAGTCAGGGTGAATGCACTCAGTCTTTTTCCCAGAGTTGGAGAATCAAGAATGAGAGGGCTCAGGTTTAAAGTGAGAAAGATTTAATAGGAACTTGAGGGGCAACTTTTTTTACACAGAGGGTGGTATGTTTGTGGAAAGAGCTGCCAGAGGAAGTGGTTGAGGCAGGTACAATAACAACTTTCAAAAGACAGTTGGACAGCTACATGGATAGGAAAGGTTTAGAAGGTTATAGGCCAAATGGTGGCAAATAGGATGAGCTAGGATGGGGCATCTTGCTCAGCATGGACCAGTTAGGCTGAAGGGCCTCTTTCCATGCTGCATAACTCTTATGACTCTATGACACAGTCTCATGTGAAGTCCTTCTTTATTGCATTAATTCCTGGATAGCACAACTATTCACAGACTTTGCTCGAACAGAATTGGGTGAGTATTTGCACCCTAGGATTTCTCTCCTCATGGGTTTTGTTGTTACCACTTGTTCAGCCCAGATGAACAATCCATCAGAACTGTTGAACTCAGCTCAAATATGGAAGTAAAGGATAGAATTGTGTGGGTCTCCTGCTTCTTCTCTGTCTATCCCCTCATCCCCTCATGATAATTCTTGCAGCATTGTATTAAGTGATGTGCCCAGTTGTAAGTTATTCATCAATGGCTTGCTATAAGCAAATCCTTCAGAATGTGTATGTTGTGTCTGTGTTCTATCTGCACAACAGGATGATATGTCAAAGTCAAAGTCAAGTTTATTGTCATATGCACAAGTACATGTTTGCACAGGTGCAATGAAAATCTTACTGGCAGCCGCATCACAGGCACATAACATCATATAAGCAGCATTTACAAGAGAAACATAAATTAAAGATAAATTATACACAGGAAAGAACACAATTAGAACAAAAAAGACAATGTTCATTGTAGTGCAAAGTGATCAAAGTGGTTAAAGTGTTGCTAAACTGTAGTGATATGTGTGACTCAGTGTACTTGTAGAGGACATCTTACTGCCCGAATGAAGAAAATCTGTGCAATGTATGCCCATAAGCACGATCAGTCACCTTAGCCTCTTTGACACTTGGTGGAGATTCTTCATTACATCTGGCAATCTCCTTTGACCTTATTGTCACAGTCCATCTCTTCCTCTGCAATAGTCTGTTCTCCAAAGTCAAGATTATATCTGCTGTAATTTTTATGCCAGGAGGTCCTGCAGTCATGCAATCCATCCATTTTCAAGGGTGGCACAGATCCCAGAAGACATTCTCAGCCACCATCATTTCCTTAAAGATGTATGGAAGGTCAGTGGAACCAAACTCTCTCTGTCCAACTTCGCATTGTCAAAACCTTACAACCAGCCTACTGGAGGTTTTTACTTTCTTCAGTCCTAGCAGAATATCTTCAATTGTCAAATAACCATTTCTCTTCCATCCCTCAACTAAACAAATCGTCAGTATGTTTATCTTATTCACACCAAGCTTGATACCCAGGGTGTAGGAGTGTCTACTGGAAAGGTGATTTCTGCCTCCATCAGTCTTTCAAATGTAGCATTCATTTTCTCTTTGGCAGCTGTATAAATGTGTCTTGGACGATGTACTACCAGCTGCTTATTCTTATCTATCCCTGGATATTATTTCTCCTCTAGCTACCTAGTTCCATAAAACACTTCTATAAATTCATTTAGCGACTATTTTGTGGAGAATGTGAGATTTGCATCTGCAATAGCCTGATCTCTTATCAGGTTTTCTGTCAACACTGATATCAGTTCCATTTGCCTGGCTGCAAGGTTGCCAAAGACTGGCACACAATTCATTTCAAGTCAAGCAAACTCTGATTTGTACTTTTCCATTCTCTGGCAATTTCATTTTCAGCTTGCATTAGTTCAATTGTGCTACAGTCATGGTGTTGTATATTGTCAGTACTTCTGTTTTTTCAAATTTCATCTTCTTACAGATAATATTACATGCTGCACCACAGTCTTCCTGAAGATGTTGTTCTCCTCCTTCTACAAGAGGAGCAAAGAACTGTGTTGGCTATTTGGCCTCCTCTGCTCTGTGAACTCATTGCAGTTGTTCTCCATCTGGGTTCAATGGCATGGCTTTAGTTGTGTCATCTTTTCCCTCACTGCCAATGAAGAATCATGTTGAAAAAGAAGCTATACATGAAAAAGACTGCAACGCTGAAGAACTGAAATAAAAACAGAAAATGCTGGAAACACTCAGCAAGGCAGGCTGCATCTGTGGAAAGTGAAACAGAGTTAACATTTTAGGTCCGAGACCCTATACCTATTGAGAAACATACACGATTCTTACCGTGCTTCAAAGAGTGGTTACAGGCATGATATATTTCCTGGCCGGTGTGTCTAGAGCAAGGGAGGACATTCAGAATGGAGATGAGAAGTTTGCTCATCAAGCAGGAAGTGAATCTTTGCAATTATCTCCCCAAAAGAAGATTGTGGCAGTTTACCCACTGATTATATTTTAGATAGAGTTTGGATATTAAGCAGATTGAGGGATCTGGGTTTAGTACAGAAAAGTGGTGTTGAAGTAAAAGATCAGCCATGATTGAATTGAATGCTGGAGCAGGCTCGAAGACTGAACGGCCTACTCCCATTGCTACTTCCCATGTTCTGATGTTCTCAAAGAAACTGGTATAACTTTGCATGACATTGTGAACTGGCCTTGTTGCCTTACTTGTACTCGCCTTCTCATTAATAATCTTCCTCCCTCAGTGCTGTAATTCAGCTTTCTCCATTTTTGGCATTCCTTCCTAGATGCTGGATATTTCTTCCTCTGCCTTTCTTGCAGTTTGCTGCAATATTTGCAAACTTTAAACTGCTTCGCTGTTTGCTGCATGAGAGAACACTATCTGGTTCACCAGCTCTGGTTTTGGACAGCTCTAAGACCTGATATTTTGCCAGGACTAATTCTGTTTTCCTCAACGGACATATCCTCAGTCTTGCATCTCGAATTCTGCACGCAGTCCTGCTATGGATCCACAATTCCCTCACATCTCTGAAGTTACAATTTCAGACAGTAACTTCAGTTAATTAAGTATATGTCAAATCTCTCCCCATTTGCCTGACATCTCTTGAAAAAAAGAATCTATCCACTGTTTTATTGTGTTAAGGGTTACAATCATTTTCAAAGGCTTTAAGAACCTCTTCCAGTGTATCAATGGTCATCCTGTTGTACAACTGAGCTTTCTGCCTCAGTGACCAGCCAGATATAAGAACACGTAAGAACAGAAGTTGTTGGAAACCCTCAGCAGGTCAGGCAGCATATGGAGAAAGGGAAACAGATTAAACATTTCAGATCAAAGACCCCTCATCAGAATGGTCTTCGACCTGATGAAAGGGTCTTCAACTTGAAATGTTAACTTTGTTTCTCTTTCCATAGATGATGCTTGGCCTGCTGAGTACTTTCAGCACTTTCTGTTATTATTTCAGATTTCCAGCACCTCATTTTTTATTTTTAGATACAGTGTCTTCACTTTTGGATTCTCCTCTTTATTAGCCATCGCCAGTTTGATAATGAGAGAAAATTCCTCTTTCCATTGCTTCCATTCATTTGGAGAGATGTTTGCCCCAAGGTCTAGCTGTCGAGGTAGCTTCATCTGCTCCATCCTCCAAATATGAGTCAGTGACGAAATACCTTATGGAATAAAGCCATGTCTAGTGCTTCCCATCACTTGGCCAGGTGTTCATGATGTACTATTACTTGTGCTTGTATCTGTTTAGCATCTGATCACACAGTCATTTGCATCCCATTCTAACACTGTCTCTCAGGTCTCATCACACACCCTATTTCTCCTACAAGAATCCATAAAGCATTTCTCAACATCAAAGGTACAGGAAAGTGGCACTGAGGTAAATGGTCAACAGTGATTTTATTGAATAGGAGCAGGAAGAAGTGACCAAATATCTTACTCTGGCCTTGATTTGTTATGTTCTTATGCCTTTATGGAGAGCTGTTTGGAAAAATCTTTTTGAGTATCACTAAAATGGGATTGCAACACATTCACTGGTTTGAGCATATAACCAAATGGGACACAAACTTTGGAAACAATTCCACATTGTCAAGTGTCACACATAATACAGCCACCCGCTTTGTTCGAGGAACTCTGGCTATTTGCGTTCAAAAAACATGCAATTGATTTGTCTGTTGCACTCATCAAAGATAGTACTTAGTCCATGAATGTTACAGTGTGCATTCACTTATAGAAACACATTTTGAAATTGTGAAATATGTAAGAAAGCCATGAGTGCATAGTTACATAAAAGTTCTGAGATACATTCATGTGGCAAATTTCAGGCAAGGCTAGAATTTGTATCAGCCAGTAAAAACTTCCACAATTGTGAGGTGATGAAACTTTCACCACCTCACATGGTGCACAGAATAAAAATCCCATTGATCCACCACTCCATGTTGGCCTTCGTTATCCAGGCATGCTGTGTTCACGGTTGTGTTAGCGTAATGCTTTACAGTACCAGTGACCCAGGCTCAATTCTGGCCACTGTCTGTAAGGAGTTTGTACATTCTCCCCGTGTCTGCGTGGGTTTCCTCCGAGTGCTCCGGTTTCCTCCCACATTCCAAAGATGTACAGGTTAGAAAGTTGTGGGCATGTTATGTTGGCACTGGAAGTGTAGCGACACCTGTGGGCTGCCCCCAGAATATTCTGCGCAAAAGTCGCATTTCACTGTGTGTTTTGATGTACACGTGATTAATAAAGATATCTTAACTTCTTAATCCTGCCTTTATTTCCTCCTCATGCAACTACCTTTCTGGCATTCTTGAACAGACTCATAGAGTCACAGAGAGATACAGCTGGAAACAGACTGTTTGGCCCACAGAGTCCATGCTGACCATCAACCACAGATTGACACTAATTCTACATTAATTCCAATTTTATTCTTCCCATTTCACCACCACCGCACCCCCCCCCCCCCAGATTCTACCATTCACCTGCACACTAGGAACAATTTACAGTGGCCATTTAATCTACCAACCTGCACGTCTTTGGAATGTAGGAGGAAACACATTAAGTCACAGGGAGAACATGCAGACTCCACATAGACAGTACCTAAGGTCAGGATTGAACCTGGCACTACAACACAGTAACTCTACGAACTGTACCACTGTGCTGCACTAAATATTGTCATTGATTCTGGGTCAAACATTGGCTCTGATGGAACATTCTCTATGTAAGCCCTCTATATAAAATATGTTTCTCCTTCTCTCCATCTAAGTATATTATATGGAATCTAATAGCTACCGACATGCCTCCATTCCTGACCCATGTATTGCCAGAAATACATAAACAATGGCACAGGAATTATATTACTGGAATTCTGACCTGCAGGAATGATTTTGAAGCCCACCATGGCAACTGAATTATTATTGACATTACACTTTATTCTGAACTGTTATTGTTTTTACCTGCACTACATCAACTCACTCTGTACTAACGCAATGTAGCTGCACTGTGTAATGAATTGACCCGTACGATCAGTATGCAGGACAAGCTTTTCACTGTATCTCGGTACAAGTGACAATAATATACCAATTACAATAGACATGTTATTAATATCCTTCAAGGAATTTAGAAAGTGATTCTGCCTTCCTTACCTAATCTATCCTATATGTGTTTCCAACATACTAATGTGGCTGACTCTTAACTGTCCTCTGAAATAAGCACAACCAGGCCTTAGTACTGATGTCTAAATCCCATGAATTTGATAAGAAAAAAAACTTTCAGCCACTCTGTTGGATCCTGTGATAATTTAAAGTTCTTGCATATCTCAGTTTTATTCCAAATGTCTGCAGAAAACATAAGCAAGCTTGACAATGCACCACAAGTATTAGACATTGAAGCTGTGAGCTACACCTTGTTGTTTCTCTGCATTTTGACTGTTCAGGAAGAACATTTCATGCCTCACCTCCTTCTAAGGCAAAGGTGAAGGATTGTTTGCATTGCTGGTGTTCAGTGGTTGGTTGGACAAGTTAATGTCATTGACATCTGAAGGCGATTAAGTTGTGATATTTGGTGATTGTCCCTGATGCAATCAAATTTTGCTTCATTTTAGTGACAGCAAAAATGGTTGTTTCAAGCTATAAGCTGTGCAAGGATCACTTACCAGCTTCTAAATTAATATTTTTGTTACAGGAGTCAGTCCAAGCATCTGAATAGAAAAATTGCAAACTGGTTTCGGCTCACTAGAGATTCTCAGCCTGTAGACTGTCTAGCAAGCTATGGGTGAAAGGTTCTGTTTCTAATTTTTTTAGGTTTTATTTGCTGTTATTTCTGAGCATCAATGTGTTAGATTTACCGCTGTGATATATGTTATGCCTCTATTCTACACTCAGGTGAGGAAAAGAAAAGAGGAGGCTTTATTAAGAATTGCAGAGCACCAACTTCTCATCAGTTGGATGAAAAACAGCAGGTTCTAGGGTTCTAGGATGACATGGTGGTACAGCAATTAGTGTTGCTGATTCACAGTTCCAGGGAGCCAGGTTCAGTCCTGATCTTAGGTGCAGTCTGTTCACAGTCTGCTTGTTCTCTCCAATAACAGCATGCACTTCCTCAGGGTTTTCTTGTTTCTTCCCACATCTCAGTCATGTGCTGGTAGATTAATGACAAAAAGGATAGAAGGGAAGTTGATGGACAACTTAGAGAGAATAAGTTGAAGAGGTGCGGGAAATAGGGAAGGGGGAATGAGATAATGAGATTGCTCCCCTGGGAGCTGGCATGGACCCAATGGGCTGAATGGCCTCATTCTATAAGTAAAAGATTAAATATATACTATGTTATATGTACCAGTTTTATCATTATTTACATGTTAGAAAGGGTTGAAATTATGCACATATTCTATTATATCAATTTAAGAGACCTCACGGAATCTTTCAATCTTTGTATTGTGTTTTCATGTAAAACAGATATAATTTTTCTAAAGCTATTTGTTGACTTATTTGTCCTTCTCCTCATATATGTTGTACTTTAGAACAAGAAAACTTGTAGTCTACTTAATATTTTCATAATTCCATTTGAAAAGTTTCTTCAAATAAATGACAGTGAGTAACCATCTTCAACTAGGAAAGTTTCAACATCCTGAGCATCACCCTAGACTTGAAGCTTAATTGAAGTGACCACATTAGCACCATGGCCACCAGAACAGATCAGAGACTGAAGGCTTTGTGGCTAATACATCACTCCTGAAGTCTCCTGGTCACTCCACCGTCAACCAAGTTCAGTCATGAGTATAATGTAATGCTTGGCCTGAATGTGGGAAACACAAAAGCACCCAAGAATATAAACAGATCCCAAAATAAAACAGTCCAAGTGACTGCTGCTCCTGACACTGGGTTCAATGTTCATTTGCTCCACCACTATCTTTCCTTCTGAGTAAAATCCCTGGTCAACACCAACTCGCTATCACCAATCTAACTACAATTGATCAAAATGAAGACACAGCTTTACTTTCTCAGGTCCAAAAACAATGGGCAGGGAATGCAACAACTCTAACATCATCAACATCTCCTGAATAAGTAAAGTTTTCAGTGGATCAAATGAGCTACTTCCTTGCTGCAAATTTCTCTGATGCTATGTAATTGAAAAAAAACTGCAGACACTGGAAATCTGAAGTAAAAATGGAAAATGCCAGAAACACTGACCAGGTCAAGCAGTACCTGTGGAAACATTAACTCTGTTTCTCTTTCCATGGATGCTGCCCTTCTGCATGAGTGTTTCCAGCATTTTCTGTTTTTATTTCTCCACTTCTAAGCCTGTACATCGTCTATGTCATTTTAATGCTCAATGTTTATATGAGATGCTTTGAGGGTAATTAAGGATAGGTAATTGTTCATTATTTATTACATGGGATATTCAAATACTGTATTGGATGATAAAGTTCTTCCAGGGCTCCCAATAAAGTATGTATAATATGATTGGGGATATTTTAAAAGAACAGTTCGAAAATCACATAGGCAAATAAGATGGGATCTAATTGGCCGATTGGAAGATATTTGCATGCACACACAAAACATTGGTAAGAATGTTCGGAAAGTGTAATTGAGAATAGCTAACTGATAATTTTCACTTGAAAATGTTACGTCCTTGCCAGTGAGCTTTCTGTTTAAAGAGAAGTACATTTACTAATCTGCAGCTTGACATATTACAACAAATAAGGCACGATAAGCAAAATCTCCAGAGTCACGCTGATATTTTGATAAGAACGCCTAGGAAATGAATCATCCATCGTGCCAGGTGACATGTGTGACTTGCTACAGAGATATTGGTGTCTGTGCAAGTGCGGTTAGTTATGGGTTAGCTATGAAGAATGGGCTTTAGACAGAGAACAGTTTATCGAAAACAGCACAAATGGAAATGGTTAATGTTGCAAAGAAAAGCGAGATGGCTTTTTAAATTATCAAGGCATTTTCACACCTGCCATGGACAAGTAACCTACCTTGAATGTTTTATTAATCAGTCCTGATAAGGTATGGTGAAATGGAGGGAAACATTGAATTTAGATTGACCTTGAGAACTGAGGAGAATTAATACGTCATAATAATTATCTATGGAATGGATGGAATTAAAAAAGAACACTGGAAGAATTTATGTTCATTCTTAAGATTATATGTTAAGCTACACCTTTCTGTATGTTGTAGTTTTCTTTGTGTCATTACTTAGTGTCTCAAATACTTTACAATATTTTAAATTAGTATCTTCATTTAATCTTGGAAGATGCATTCACTTTTGCCACATCAGCATAACATGGGTCTTGGAATAAGACTAATGAAGCAAAATTTTTATCATCAAAATCTGAGATAGAATAGACTCAATGTAATTTTGCCGAAACAGGTCTTCTGAGCATTGTGACAAACTCCTGGGGAGTAAGATTCCCACTGAATGAAGAAAGTAACAGTTGTGCTTCGATTCATTATAATTTCGCTAACATTGGGGAGTCTAATCATTCAGGTAAATCTACAGATGATGTACAAGCTTAGAAGTGGAGAAATAAAAACAGAAAATGCTGGAAACACTCATGAGGAAGGGCAGCATCCATGGAAAGAGAAACAGAGTTAATATTTCCACAGCCAATATATCTTTCCTAAGGTGTGGTTCCCAGAACTGCTCAGAATTCTAAGCAGAATTTTATCTAACTCCAGCATAACTTTTATTTCCTCATAGAAATGAAGACCAGCATTCCATTAACCTTCTTGATTTCCTTTGCTATCTATCCAAAGGATAGATAGACATTTTAACGGTCTTTATATACAGAAACCCATATTTCTCTGGGTTTCCATTACTTGTAGCCTTTATCATTTAGAAAATGAAGATAAAGATCAGTTACAGCTGCTTTGAAATGGCTGGACTGAAGGCCAGCTGGATTTAGTACACAGGACTTTGGCCCCACAGGATGTTATCAAAACCTTTTACCTGAGGTGGCTGTGGTATATTCGGCCACTTTTTAATGAAGTAAATTGGCTGGACACTGATATCTATGATATCTGCGAGCTTTGACAGAGGACAAGTAGGATTTTCCCCTTGGGTCCACTGACAGCAGACATTTGCAAACGGTTCAGCCATTACTGAGATGCTGGGTTCTGCACTGGCAGAGAACGGGGATGATGATGGGCTCTCCTCCTTAGTTGGCTGATTGTCTCCACTATTTGCAATTGGATACTGTAAACCAAGGTGCTTGATCTGAACCATTGGTTGTGCAGAATTGTAGCACTATCTATAAAAAGCTACGTGTGATGTTTGGCATAAGTTGCCCCCATTTGCAACTCTGTGAGGTCTTGTGCAATCATAGCTGGAGTTGTTCCAGAGCATCCTTCTATGCTTCCCATTGAGCTAAGTTACTACAACTGCCTCTCCCCACTCCCCAGATAGATAGGGAAAGAAGTATGTCTAGTAACTTGGTCAATGAGTTTGACTATTGTGTTATTGATAATAAACATTTAGAGAACTGCGGATGCTGGATAACTGAAATTAAAAATGAAATAATGCTGAAATCATGCATTTAGCACATGTGAGTAAGGTTGAATTTCTACCTTTTGGGTAGAAATTGAACTGCTCTGTAAGTTAACTTGCATTTAGCATGAGCAGCTGGTCAAATCTAATATTGCAATTATATCTAGTCTGGACTCAGTCATGGTTCATTTACAACAGTGAGCTAACAATAAGTCCCTCAACTGGGAGGTCTTAGATTGATCCAAAATTGCTCCTGTGGCCTTATTAACATTTTGAAGCAGCCAATCAGCTGAGACCCAAAACTAAGTCCCAGGAGGGAGTTTGAACAGCAAATAGGTCCCCAAACAGTTGATCACAAGGGCTACAGCTACAGGATGGGATCCTGCTCTTCCTCACTACACAGCAACTTTTCTTTTCAAAATCAACAGACCTTTTGGTAACAGTTTTTCCTTTAGAGTCATAGATTAATACAGCATGGAAACAGGCCCTTCAGCCCAACTCATCCATGCTAACCATGGTGCCCACCAAGCTAATCCCACTTGCCCCCACTTGGCCCATATCCCTCTAAACCCCTTTATCCATGTACTTATCCAAATGACTTTGACAGATAATATCTATGAATGACTTTTTCTGCACTCAATTTTAAATCAATTCCTTTAAGAGAGCTTATAATAGGTATGGGGCATCTCCTTAATATGGCCAAGAAGTCTTAGATATCCACTTGGGTTGCCTGCAAAGCCATTTTGACCGATATATAGATGTCCAAAATACAGACACTGATAGGGCCAGGATGATGAAGACCAAAGATGATCCAGTTTTGCTTTTATACAGTCCAAGAAAAGGGGTAAATTTCAATTCCATTTTGTGGTTATTTTCGAAAGATATCAACACCTATCTTGAGAATTTTGCAAGTTTCACTATTCAATAGCGTAAACTAGAGAAATTAGCCCAAAATACATATT
>JARFYF010000112.1:20856799-20870736 GCA_030265395.1 Rhina ancylostomus | reverse complement strand
AATAAGCCTTCCATGAGGAACCTTATCAAACACCTTACTAAAGTTCATGTACACCATATCCACTGCTCTACCCTCATCAATGTGTTTTGTCACATCCTCAAAGAATTCAATCAGGCATGTGAGGCACGATCTGCCCCTCACAAAACCATGCTGACTGTCCCTAATCAGACAATGCTTCTCCAAATGCTCATAAATCCTGTTCCTAAGAATCTTGTCCAATAATTTAGGGTTATCCCTACCCTCTTTCTTGAACAAAGGAATAATATTTGCCACCCTCCAATCATCTGACTTAAAGAAAAGCACAAATGTACAATTTGAGCAGTATTTACTGTATACATGTGTCCTGTGTTCCTCCTTTACTGTAATATATAAGCCCTTGGCTTATAATTTAGCCTTTATTCATGAAATGTCTCCACATTTGCTCTGCAGAATACCAGGAGCCAATGATGTCAAAGACTTGTTAATTGTACCAGTGACCAACCCAATGTACTTGCAACTATATTATTTACAATATTTGGCATGAGATTAATTTTGGATGAAGGGCCATATGATGACACAGATGATCAGCACTTGTACCAATGTATGTTAGCCCATGCATGTCACTGCCATCAGGTATCAAATACTGATCTGTGTAAATACCAATCTGTGATACCTATCCCTCCCATCTTGATTTGCATAACTGTGCATCACAACCAAGGGCTTATATGTTATTGTATAAGAGGAATACAAGACACATGTAGAGAGTAAATAATGTTCAAATTGTACCTTTGTGCTTTTCTTTAAGTCAAATACACCTTTCCCTTGAGTAGCTGACATGGAGATCAAGGTTCATTCCCACCTGACAAAGGGTCTTCGACCTTAAACATTTACCCTGTTTCTCTTCTCACAGATGCAGCCTGACCTGTTGAGTATTTCCAGCAGTTGTATTTATTTAAGATTTTCAGCAACTGCACCATTTTTGACTTTCACTCCCACCTTGTCACCTTATTGACATATTTAAAATGACTAATTTGTAATAGAATTGTGCATATGATAGATAAAAACCTGAATTGAAAACTTATTGTTGTCTTTTGAGTGAACTGTTAACTATCTGCTCTTTCAGGTGAACATAAATATTTTATGGAACTGTTCCAAGAGCAGACAAGTTATCCTTGGTGTTCTGACCTTATTCAACATTACTATAACATATTTTCTGTTTGTTACCACATTGCTGTTTGCAGGAGATTGTTGTATGCAAACTGACTGCTGTATTTCCTGCATTATAAAAATGACCATACTGCTTTAGGATGTCCTGAAAGGGATGTAAAAGCATGATATGGAAGCAAGTCTATCTTCCTTTCATTTTTTTCCCCACAGCAGAAGTTACCAAATCAAATAGGGATTCCTCAGTACAGTCAGACTTGTAGTTGCCACTGAGCCATTATCAACAATAATGTGAGCACTTCACATCAGAACTAATAAACTTTATACTGGTTGAGCAGCTGATTAGCTACCTGAAACACTTTGAAGATTTATTGTTGCTGATGAAGTACTCTTTGCCAGACTTCAACTGCCTACTGCCAACAAAATGTTATACTTAAAAATCCATAAATCTTAGAAGCTTGCATTTGTACAATATTGTTAGGAAATCAAAAACTGCAGAGAAAACAAAATCCCTATTATCTACAAAATACCTAACTCCATGTTTCTCCATTAGTATCTACACAAAGGTTGAAAACCAATCATAACACTCAGCTTGATGACTTACATTAAAAGAACATGTTGTAAAAACCAGATACAGATTCAGCCCTACATTACTGTCACTAAACCATCACAAGCAAGAGTCCACATAACACAAGGGCACAGTATTTTAAATATATGCCTTTTTCCTCCCATTAGATATTTACTGTCAAGAATTGAGATGGCAACCATGGTGGGATACAAACTGTCGGTTCCATTTCCAGCATATTTCTACAGTGATTATTATTTTATTAAAATTATTAATTATTTTTTAAAATTAAGGATGTTTTGATCCATTCAATCCAGGTTGATTCTGCCATTTATTCCAGTATTAAATATAATATCAGGACCAAAGAATGCTGTGAATACTCTTAATTATTCTATATGTCCAGGCTACAGAAATGGTGAGAACAAGCATATACTGTAGTTTATTATCTGCAGCTGCAATGTGCCTCTGTTGTACGTCATTGTAATCTTTCATGCTTACCATTTTCAAACCATTTGTCACGTGGATAGGCAAGACACACTGAGAATGACACTTTACAGAAGTATACTGTTGCTTTACGCAATGTATAATAGCCCTACAATCTTCAGAAAGATTTATTTCATTTCACTTGTTTTAAGGAAAATGGTTATTTTCTTATAAACTTCGCTGCCTTAAGGTAAGTGCTTTAGATAAAAGCATTTGTAGCAGCAAAGGAAATGAATGAACTGTTTTTAAACCACAAACCGTATTCCAATTACTGTACTGTGTAGCTTACTAAGCAGCAAACCAGTTAGGATGAGGTACTGCTTCAGCACTGTATGAATTATACTCCAGAGGTGCAGCGAGGTGACTATACATCATCAAATTTTAATTTATTAATTTTCCTACTTTAATGACACTTCAGTGCATTTCCCTTAAGAACGAGGCAGCTAAACCATTCTCCTAATTATGCTATCCTAGCAGCAAGCAGCAGGTGGAAGAATCCAAAGATAAACATGTGCTGAAGGATAGAGGTTGAGACTGGATACAGAACCTCAGCGAAAGTGTCGGCATTCATTGTCTATGTTCTTCTTTAGTCTGAGCCAGCTGACAAGAAAAGTCCATGGAGCACAATCACATTTTCACCATCAACAGTACTCTACTCTCCCACGATGGAAAGCAGTACGGATGTGGTTTAGGATATGTGCGTGTTATCTACTACAGTTTTCTTCTGTGCTTAGGTTTGCCAGGTGAGTGCACATTTTAATCTGATTGGGAAGAGGGTCTCTTCAAAAGAACCTTCACATTTAACATTGTCTTACTGTGCTAACACTTATCTGAATAATAGCTTTGCTGGAAATTGTGATAAAGATAATAAATTCATTATTTTACAATAGAAGCTTGTATTTATTGAATGGTCTTAAATATAGGTCTAAAATATGTTTTGTCAATCTCTATTTAAATTTTTTTTCTAAAATACAAACACATTATTTCAATTGTTAATCATTAAGTGGGATAAAATGATTTATAAAAGATTACAAAAAGCACTACCTCATTTTCAACTAAAACTAATCTGATAAATGAATAGATGCTTCAAAAGGAAATGCCCAAGCTTAATAAAAGGTCAGGATTTTCCTTCAGATCTCTGAAAATCAAAAGTCCCAACATGATTTAAGTTTCCATTTATTGATACATTTTTGTTTCCACTATTAGAAAGAATAGTTAACATCATGAAATTAGTGTATGGATACTTCAAATCATTACAAAATTTTAGACATAGGCTGAGTAACCATGAACATACAATTTATTTAATTCAGTTATAGCAATAATTGCGAACAAAAAAACACAAAATGTGCCTCAATGTTAGACATTTTTAGGAGTGTGAACCTCTGTTTTCATGCATGAAAAATGACATATATAAAAGTAATTTATGGCAAAGGTGGCAATCAGTGCAGAACAGAGAAAAGCTTTAATAATTCCAGTATCCATCAGGCTGGGAGCTGTGACATGAATTGCTGATCACAGCACATTGAACCTAATTTGATCAATTAATCTAACCTTTTCATTAGTAAAAGCTAGAGTTAAAATGTAATTAGTATCATTTAAATGATCATTTTGTTGATATAAATGGTTATTTTGTAACATAGAATATGATCTTAACCTCATTGGCCTTATTTAACATGAAACTCCACAGCATCAGAAGGTCAATATAAAGGGATGATTTGTATTTATATGTGTTGTCAGTAGTGAATTTCACAGAAGGCAGATATTGTTGTTTCTTGAAAATATTTTATTAGTAGATCGGGCACTATGGTGTTAAGGGATGAAATCTAATACCCAGGCAGTACACCGGCTAATATTATGAACTGCGGAAAGTATTTGAATTCAGAATAGACTGCCTTATGGGATAGATAATACAGTTTCAATAGTACCCATCAATATAGAATTGGCCAGCCAATTCAAGGAGTAAAGTAACTGCAGGTATCTGGAGAACAAACAGAATAGCCAATTGGGACTCACTGGATTGCTCTATGAAGGAGCCTTTACAGAACTGATGGGCTGAATGGTATCTTTAGGTGCTAAATTAATTTAGTAATTCTATGATTCTGCGCTGGTCACATGAGGCTTTGTTCATTCCAAGGAGTGGACCTTGTTAACATGCATGCGCAAATATGCCTCACTCTCAGCTGCTGAAATGTAGGTCCCTTGAGAAGATGGAGGTGGAAGCTGTGGAGAGTATTGAACTGGGAAGTTAGGGAGATGGGAAGGAGGTGAGATGCTGGGATGCACCATTTCAGTCATGCAGGATCCCAAAGCTGTAAGGACTCACATTAATCCATTTCAGAGAATCATCCCCAAAAAATAATCATAAGATTTATCTCCCCTTTGCCTACCAAACATCACTGAGTAGAGTGTTCCAAGGCATGGAGTCTGCTCAGCAGGTGATTAAAATTGTACTGGAGCCATGCAAATAGAACCCTGATCTGCATGGATTCCTCAGGCTTATTTTTAATTACAAATTATTTATAATGAAAAGATACTTCAGCTGGACCAATTTAGTCACTGCAAATAAAGTTAGTATTTAAATGTATTTGTTCTCTTTTAAAAAGATCTGATGTACGTTCAATATGTAGTTGATATAGGTTAATGTATTGATATATGAATGACCCAAGCCACACTTGCAAAGCTGAAAAATATACGGTTCTTCTTCCAGTAGATTCTGCTTATACTCAGTCATATTTTAAACAAATAAAAAAGTATGAATTTCCACAAGGGGCAAGTGCTCCCATCAAAATATGGATATGTTTTTCAGAGCTTTTCCAGGGCTAAGAAGACATATATAATTATGAATATGTAAGACTAGTTTCCTTTGTTATTCAAAAGACTTTTAAATGCTTAGAAAATTGAATCCAGTATTGCCTGGCAGGATTTAAATAATTTCTTCCTGATCAATGCATCGGGTTTTTTTTCAAACTGAAACCCGCATTTTCCTTCTAACATTGGATTGGATCAGTACCTTTGATCCATCATGATCAATAAACTGCTTCAGTCATCAATATTTCAGAGCAAAGACCTTCCTTCAGAACTGAAAGGCATGGAGAGGCATGCAACTTTGTAGCCGCTGCACAGCCACAGAAAAGATGGCTCTGTACTTGCTACAAAGCTGTACTTCACCTTAAAAAAGGCAAGGTCTATGACTGTTTGGAGGCCAGTAGGAATTAAATGACAGAGGTATTGATGGTAGAAGACTAAATGAGGTAATAAAGTAACAAGATGCCATGTCCAGAAAAGTGAGACCGGTCCAGCAGAGATGTAAATGGGCTAGCTAAATGTCTGAGGAGTAGGGAAACACTGAAAATGTGACAGAGAAGTCTTCCATTTGGCAGAGACCCCAATGGGTGCAAACCACCCTGCCAGCCATGTACACTTACAGGAATCTTATCCCAGTTATCAACCCACACCCTTTCCATTCCCAGTTGTTCTGAAGCAAAGTTGCTCTATCACCAAAATTTGTTTGCTCTGAGGTAATGTTTGCATTGATTAGGATCTAGGCCTATCAGAACTGAGGCCAGAAATCTGACGTATCACAGACTTCTCCTGGTTACTCCTCATTACAGCCTCCCACCATAACCCCACACTTTTCTCTGGCTCTGTCCTTGCATGGAAGCAGTTCATCTCTACTATCATTTTCTGCTTTTATTTCAGGTTTCCCGAATTTGAAGCATTTTTGGTTGTTTAGTAGATATTTGTTGTTGCAAAGATAGCAGTCATAAGGTTATTGAAATTGTGCTGAGACAGTCACTGTGCACTGGAGAAGGAATGGGAAGATTCACTAGCCTTAGCATCAAACACACTGTAATAATATTGGTTTCCTAATCCTTACGTGAGTATTTGCCCCTTCCTTTAAAATCGCTTCCATCGTGAAGCACAAATAATGAGTAAATTAGTTGGGATGTTGTCTACCATTGATTTTATTTAAGTATAATTCTGTCAAGGTATCATATTTTCTGCTCTCTGTCCTTTTTGAGAAAAGCATAAGTTGTGAAAATTAAATACAAAATTATTTCAATTCATTTTATTTTATCATTCGTTATTGCTAATATTTTTATATTCTCCCAGACGAGGCAATTTGGACCTCAATCTAGAGGACAGACAAGTGGCTGCATATACCTCTAAAATCTGTAATTGCCAGTCTGTCCCCAGCCAACAACAAGCACTTTTGTGGTCCCATACTGATTTTCAGTTCCTTTAATTGTCTACACACCTGGGTCTGCTCAGAATTGCATCAAAAGACTGATCAAAACTGATGAGTCACCACAGACCTGCAGATTTCCTTCAAAGATAAGACACATCTTTTGTTTCTCACATCACTTTTTAATTAGAGTAAAACAGCTTGTAAAATGGTCAAAACATATAGGTTGTGACAGTTGCAGAATTTGCTATTTAAAGTAAATGCTTACATATTACAGGTTAGAGTCAAATTGCTCTTTGAAAGTCATTTATTGAAGTATAGTTGTTAAAAATAATTGTGGTTTTCAAGGAAATGAGAATCTTCAATGACAAAGTGGTATTTTTAAGCACTCGTTTTCTGAGTGCTACGAGATCGCATCATGCTTGCAAGTGACATTTGCATTTGACATATACATTTTTGGGTGAATCATGCCATCACTATATTGGTGAGAGTGCTTTGGTATGGTGAGTGCCTGTCAGGTCATAATGTCAGTCACTGTGCAATGCTGATTGATTGCCAGTGCTACTATAGTGAAACTCTTTTAAAAGTCACGTGGCTGAAAATGTGTTCAGATGTAGGAAGGGCTCCCACCAGGAATACTTAGAAAGATCTAACATTGGTTTGTGGTGTGTTGTCTCTGAATGGCTCTTTTTACATATCTGCAAGTAAATGACACTCTTAAGTTGCAAACATTAGTGTGGCAGGTGCTGAAGAGTGTTATGCTGGTTTCAAGGCTCCTCCACAAACTAGTTTTCTTGGAATGCCATATTACTGCGAGAATGGGTATACAGAGCAAGAAAAGCTCATGGAATTCAACAGAGAAACAGTGGGAGAAGGGCTCTCACCAGAAGGCAGTGTCCAGGGTAGTCAGGGAGCCATTCTCCCACATGAACTTCAGTAGGAACAATACGTGAGGCCTTTGCACTTCAGTAAATGCCCTCCAATTTCTTTCTTATATATTGTAGCCTCCGCAAAATCATCCCAACACTCAGCATTAGTTTCCATATGTACACTGATTGCACCAGCTTGACCTCATTGGCACCTGTCTCAATCTCCAACACCCACCCCATTCCACCATTTGTCTTTAAGTTGCCAGACAGCTTGTCTGGATGAACAGAGATGTCCTCCAGCTAAATTCCAAGTCTTTCAAACATCACTCCTGGCATTAATACCTACAACTCTCTGCTCCTCCATCTTCTGACTGGAGGAACTCAGCTCTATGCAAACATATTATCTCTGCCAAGCTAGGCCTCCTTCACTAGGGCCTCCAGTCAGCTTCAGAAAATGACACCATCTGGCCAGAAGGTCACTGTTTTACAAACAAAGCAGGAATTTCACATCTGTTGTTGGTGAGGAGGAATAAGGAGCTGAAAATCTAAATAAGGCAGGGAATATAGTAGTAATATGAATGGTTACATTAATGTAGCAATAGACTTACTTCAATATCATGCCAAATTCAAAGCATTATAAAATCATAGTAATTTACAGCACATAAGTAGGCTTTTTGACCCATTGCATCCAGGATGACCAAAAATTGAACTGTTTAAGTTATTCCCATTTATCAGGCCTTCAGTATAGAGTTGTGTATGTTACAAGAGCTCCTAAAGGATTCATTCAGCTGCTTTTAAAGTGATGAGGTTTCTGCTTCTACCTCCCTTTCAGAAAATAAGCTTCAGGCTTCCATGACTTCTTGGCTGAAAAAATATTTCCTTGATTCCCTTCTAATCCTTCCACCAATTAACCTAAATCTATGTCTATTGGATACCAACTGTTCTGCTCACTCTATTATAATTTTGTGCACTTCATTTCATTTTTCATTCAATCTCCTTCATTCTAAAAAGTATTCTCAAGCCCTGGCAATATCCTTATAATCCAGACATTTTATTAGTCAACCATCCTGCTAATAGGCAGAGATGTTAATGACTTTACTTAATTGTCTGAACCTCAATGAGAATACATTACAATTTCCATGTTATACTCATGCAGAAGAACCGATTGATGGAGACATCTAGTAAATCCAGCATAGAATTAAACAAGTCGATTTTGGATGAAAATTGAAAAAATTCAAATGCTGGAAATAGGAAATAAAAACAACAAATACTGGCAACACTCAGCAGGTCAGGTAGCATCTGTGAAATGAGAAACAGTGAATCTTCAACTTGAAATGTTAACTCTATTTCTCTGTAAATAATTTCAGCCTGATCTGCTGAATGTTTCCAGTGACAAACTTAGATACTGATCAGGGGAACTATTGGTGAGAAAGAAAAGTGGTTGGTCCAAAATAGGATTATTGTCAAATTGCTTACAGATCTGAGTCTTTTTTTTAAGTAGTGGCCTAGTTTTCAATTAAATAATTTAATGGAAACATTAATTTAATTAACTGTGCATATTCTAATTTGAAAGAACGCCAAGCAGAGATCCACAAATCTCTAAATAAATCATCTGTTAGGTCCTAGCAATTCAACAGAGCTTGCAGGAGATTGTGCAGTACAACCAATGGTTACTCCTGAGAGAAACCTTGAGTTTGGCCAGACTAAATGTTCAAGAGCAGGAAAGGGTGGTTTTATATCTGAAAGATAGGTGTGTCTATGCTAGCCATTCTTGTTTCAAAAGGTTGAAGCAGACTGTACAAATAAGTAATAGCTGTTCGAGATGGGAAAATTAGAAGACAGCTGGGTATATGCAAAACTTTTCCCTGAAATAGTTTGATATTGAAGTACAGCTAGTTCTACAACGCTTGAGATTTTTTGAGTTTCAATTCTTTATGAATATTTATTCTACCAGTAAAATAGAAACCTGATATGTGTGCAATATGAGTTATGTAAAAATTTCTGGACAGGCACATAGAAAGGTCAGAAATATTTGGAGATGGGCTGAATTAGGTTCTAAGTTACTGAGCTTATGAAATGTACAGAACATACAAGTGAAGAGGAATAGGGAGGCAACCATCCAAGGTAGGCAGAAGCACTCAGTTAGAGGTAGCCCAGGAAACACAGTCCATGAGGTGAGGTCTGACATTATCTAATGGATTTACAGTTCAGGACTTGAATAAAGTAGAATGAACAAGGTGAAGATCATAACAATGTCCCAGAAATAACTGAAATAAAACAGAAAATACATAAAATATTCAGCAGGTTAGGCTGCATCTGTGGGTAGAAAAGCAGAGTTACTGTTTCAGATTGAAGATCCTTCGTCAGAATTGGGAAGGAGACAAATGAAGCAGGCAGGGATGGTGGGATTTTCGATCTGAAGCATTAACTTATTTTGTCTTCCCACCAATACAAATTAACTTGCTGAGTATTTCCAGCATTTTCTGTTTCAATTTACATTTCCAGTATTTTCAGGTTTTTTTTGAAATTTTCTGGTTATGTGTGAAGGAGAGCTATGAGTAAGAACACATTAGCAGAGACAGATTCCTTAGAGAGGTTTCTAGCATTGTAAACATGAATCTCAAATAAAGTGAACAAGATAATGCGCGCACAGAACAATTAAGGAAATCTTGGAAAGAGAAGGGTTGATCAGAGGTCATGCCACTTGTCAGAATTCGGATTTAGCAACAAGAGTTCCAAGAGCTAGGAGTTAGGTTCAACATTCAGGCCTCAGATTTAGTAATGTTTTGAAATATTATCAAGCTAATTATCATTAGCAATTTGATGAGCTTCATACTAGGTCATGCTTTCATAAATGGATAAAGATCAGATGTCAAGACACCATCTTCAAAGCTGAAATTATGAGACAGATATGACAAGCACTGACTCTCTGAATCTGAACTCATGGCAAGGCTGGTCAGGTCATGCAACACGAGTGTCTGATGAATAACTTGGAAGAAAATGCCTTATGCTGCTTGGGCAACAGGAAGCAATTTTCTGGTAGAAAGAAAAAGACATTAACACTGTTTAACAGTGAAATAGTGTATAAATGGGAAAAAAACTTGCTTCAGAAATGTTATCAAGATAAGTGCATGACTACCAGCCTATTGTGGATGGGAACGGTTCAGATTTCTGGAGAATTGTGACTAGTTCCAAGACACAAACTATGGTTGAGGTAGATTCCTTAAGTTCCTTAAAAAGGAATTAGAAGCAGTGAAATATATCAAAGCGTGGAGTGAATTTGAAACCTCAGAAACAGGTTCTCTCTTTTATCAGAAATATTGGGCCTAAAGTTACTAACATAAAAAACAGCAGGTCTGCTCTTAAGGAAGGTCAGTGACATGAAACGTCTCTCTTTCCACCGATGCTGGCTGAGCTTCTCAATGTTTGCAGTAATTTTTAAATTTTATTTCAGCTTTCCAGCATCAGCGTTTTTTTTTGCTTTACTGGGATTGGACAGAAATTAATATCCAATTTCTGCCTTAAACCATAAAGTTAGTGCAGAAATTATTCAGATCAGAATTCTGCTTGTTGACTTTGGCCCTTTAAATTCCACTGAGTGGTGGACAGATTTTCGGCTCACTTTGTCAAGGCTATACTGAGGAATTCTGCCCTTTATGTTCTCCATTGGTCTCAGCAAATCTCACACCTGAAAGTGAATGCCATTATGTGAAGGGCTGTAATAAAGTCTCCAGATCTTTTCAGGAAAATCTTTACATTCCCAAAGAAAACTGCTTGGTCTGTTGGGACAGCAGAAACTTGTTAAGGACCTTCCTGGCTTCCCTTTTACAGAGGTAACTCTCTGGCACTGACCTTCTGAACAGAATGGATGTCAATGATACATCCTTGCAGGTTGGAAGTGTGTGCCCTGTTACGGTATTCCTGCAGTCTAGGTCTGTTTCTTCATCTTGGGCCTAAGATTGATAGAGACTTCACACCACCACACTAAAGCTGGCAGGATACACAAGCAATAACACACTCACACACCCTCTGAAGTTCAGCATCATCAGTAGTAAAAGAAAAGCTGTAGATATGGAGCCTCCAACCAGCACACTTCCTTCACAGTTCCTTCAAACAACATTGCAACTGAATCGTCATCAAGTCCACAATTCCTAAGTGCAGGAAACATATTTTGCAAAGTTCCTTGCTGGGTTTTTGGCATTTATATATATACTGCTTTAGTCAGTTCAGAATATCTGGTGAAAAGAAATTAACCAGTTACTTCAATTCATGTACCAAATGTTTCCCAAAGAGAAGCAGTAGCCATGAGCTGATAAGTGCCCCCATTGAGCCATTTCAACTCATGCTATCACAGACATTCCCTTTGTTCTACACATCCCCTCCCAACTTCCCTCCTGTTGAAAATTTACATATGCCTCTCTCTTTCCTAAATCTGACAAGGGGTCGCAGACCTAAAACATTGACTGTTTCTCTTTCCACAGATGCTGCCTGACTTGCTAAATCTTTCCATTTCATTTTTGCTTCTCATCAAAACATACTATTTCATCTGAACTCCCATATATGTTACACAAATAGTGATTGTAGAAATCTGTAACATGAAAACCTCTGTCTGTATTTAACTGAAGATCCGCTTCTCATGTTCAAACAAAAAAAGCATTAAACTTTGCTATTCTGTCAGGAATCCATTGTTTCATCAGATTTCAGAATGACCACAGAGCAAAAGTGAAAACTCCGACCACTTCAATGACTTTCAGAATCAGGTTTAAATGTCATGAAATTTGTTGTTGTGTAGCAACAGTAAAATGAAAGACATAAAAATTACTATAAGTCACAAAATTAAATAAATAATGCATAAGAGGTACTTGTTTGAGCTCTTCTTTTAGTTGTCCCTCACTTCTGGTGCCATTAATTTATATTAATTCCAATGTTGTTTGAACCAGTAAAACCATTAGCAACAACTGCTTCCAAAATCAATGTCAACCACTGATTGTCATCTTATAGGGATGCACCTGCTATCTGCATATGCTTGTCTCAAAGGTTAATTCAGGCATATGTGGGTGCACACAGGGTGGGAAATGCAAGGGCACAGATGGCTCCCCCAGGAGACATTAACCATATTAAAGATGAGCATGTATGTGCATAATATGAAATAAGACCAGATATCCTGTGTCCTCTTAACTGCGTTTCATCCAAAGCTAATTCAGGCTTAACTTTCTGTCTGTAATGCTATTGGGTTAAAGAATAATTTTATGAAATGAGATAAGATTAATATTGATATAGGGAGAAATGCGTATGAGTGCTTTACTGAAGTGGAACTCAGTGCAGTACTGGGACACTGCTGAACTGTCAGGTGTTGCTGTCAAATCTTTCTGACAAAAAGTTAAACTGAGGTAACACATTCATGGATTTAAAAGATCCTTTCTCACAACTTCAGAGGAGTTCAGTAAAGTTCCCTAGTTTTATATTTATCTTTCAACCTACATGGTTAAAGGTAGTTTCTGGTCTTGATCTTTTTGCTGCTTGTAGGACCTTGCTGTGCACAAATTGGCTGTTGTGTTTACTATATCACCTCAGTGACTGCACATCAAAAATGTTTTATTGGCTGTACAGAGCCTGGGGATACTCTGAACTCATGAAAAACACTATCTTTAATTCTTTCTTGGATACATAGCATCATTTTTGAAAGTGAAAGCTTGTTTGAGAATAACTATTAGCAAATGAAGCCTATCTGGTGTACAATGTACCTGAACTTTCCAAAGGTTTTTTATAAATGTCTACATGTAAGGGTTTATAGAACAATTGAAGCACAATTAATAGTAATTAGTTAACTAAATCAAGGATTAATATACCATTAGAAAGCTGATAATGATGAATTGGTTTCCTTTGTCTCAAAGGAACTGATCAATGGAAATCTGTATGTACCTGCAATGTTAACTAACCACCATGGGTAGCAGAGAGAAAGTACTTGTGGGTGAATTCACAAACATAATAAATCTCCAAAGTGATAATATGAGCAGGGCCAAGTGATTGGGTCAGGAGCATTGCAAGCATTTGGAGGAAAATTAAGGGAAGGATAAGAAAAGGCAGATGAATTTAAGTGTAGTTATAAATGAAAGAAGTGTAACATAGTGGAAGAAACATGAGATCAATAACACAAGGAGAAAAACTGATGATTACCAAGAAGCATTTGAAATGAGGTTTCTTTAAACAGGGTTCAGGAGGATGTGTGCATTAGCTGGTAAAATCGGCAGACTGGTACACCGTACACCAATTTAAAGCGGGAATTAATTGAATACTAATTGGCTAATTGGTCATTTTTGGAGCTCCGTGTCAAATTTGGTAAAATTACATATGCACTGTTTTTCCAGATCCATGGGATTTTCTACCCAATATTTCTTACAGAGACTTAGCGTAGCAGCTTGAGAATTGATAATTTATTGTTTTTTACATAAATTAATGTGGATTTTAGAGAATCAGGACAGCTCCATCTGACCCCACAGTAATATTGTTCGTGATTCCGAGCCCACACTTCCCTCTAGCCTATATGCCCCATTCCAAGTGATCAGTTACAAGGGCCCAAGGCCCACCTTTGGCCTTCGTCCTCCTGTCCACTCCACCCCTGTGAACTCATGAACCAATGCACTCATGAAGCTGTTTAAGGTGATGTTGATCATTTGAAACATTTGGGTAT
>JARFYF010000112.1:20733958-20746117 GCA_030265395.1 Rhina ancylostomus | reverse complement strand
GGCCCAGAACTGCACACAATATTCCAAATGAGGCCTCACCAGTGCCCCATAGAGCTTCATCAATACTTCCTTACTTTGGAAGATATGGCCTAAGATGTTCTATGGAAACTGTTTGATGCACAGATACTTGATGTTCAATCATTGGCAGAACAAAAATGCTTTGATGGGGCAAAATCTCAGCTTATTCTGAAAGTCAGTGAATAAGTTTTACTTTAATGATGATTCTGATGTTTTCCACATTCAAAGGTTTTTGGGAAGAACGGCAGGCAGGCATATTGGCACCATCTTTGTTCCCTATGCATTCACTTGTAAATTTTTGTTGACAGCTGCTCCACAGGGGTTCAGAGAAGCTTGTTTGTATTTGTATAAACAGGATTTCCTCTCAGCTTGAAGTCTGTTTGAAAAGCTCACTGCAGAGCTCTTTTGTCCCCCACAGCAAAGTGTGGACAATTTTTAAGCCTACATGCTCACTGGAAGTTTTTTGGACTGTACATTTCACCCTATCTTCCCAGTCCACTTTAGCCTACATGTGGCTCACGGTCTTAATTAGCATATGTTCAGTAGGAATGATATGACTGGTGTTAGTCTAAACAAGGATGTGGATGAAAGGCTGGAGAAAAATATAGGCTGTTGCATTTCCCCACCTTTCTTTGATTTTAACAATTCTTCCGATGCTAGAGGAGAAAGTGCTGTGACTTGTAGACCACGGCCACATTGCTTAACATCTATAAAATGTAGTGCAGGAACTTACCAAGACTCCATTGACAGCACCTCATAAATCTGCAGTTGCTCTTACTCAGGACAAGTACAGCAAACTCACGAGAGCACCAGAGCCTCCCAGTCACACACTATTCTGGTTTAGGGGAAAATATCAACATTCCTTTAACTATGAGGAAAAACACAGCTGCTAAGATCTCATATGGATTCTAACAGTTCAACAAGGAGTCTCACAAACATATTCTCAAGGATAATTAGGGGAGGACAATAAGTGCTAGCCTTACCAGCTGTCCTCCCATCACATGTATGAATAAAAATTGTGCTGTGTTGAATCTGAATCAATATTCAAATTATACCATTGACTAAACAATTACTAGTATTATGATAACTTCTCCAAGAAAATGCTTTGTTCTTTCAGCCAGCGCCTCTTTCCCAGGGCACCAATGCTCAAGACAAGAGGGCATGGCTTTAAGGTTATGCGTGGGAAGTTCAGGGGAGATGTCAGAGGGAGGTTTTTCACCCAGAGAGTGGTTGGTGCATGGAATACACTGCCTGGGGTGCTAGTGGAGGCAGATACGTTGGACAGGTCCAAGAGATTGTTGGATAGGCATCTAGAGGAATGTGGGATGGAGGGATATGTGGGAGGAAGGGGTTAGATAGTGTTATGTGTGGTTTGATGGATGGCACAACATGGTTGGCCGAAGGGCCTGTATTGTGCTGTATTGTTCTATGTTAATCACGTCTCCCCACCTTGCTATTGAGGAGAAAAACTCTGATAATCCTTTTCCGGAGTATACCCTCTGTAACTTCATTTTCATCTCTCTTCAGCATTTCAAAGACTTAGCAACGTATCTGTGGGGCTTGCAGTCCTAACACAACTAAACTGAAGACAGCAGAGCACTATGGTTTCTATAGCCATGGGAAATGTCTGTCGATATCACCTTTAGTTTATCAGGCAAAATGTGCAAGGAAACTTCCTTCCCATTCCAATGTGAAGTAAAACTTCTCAGAGGAATACTCACAATGAATTTGTTCCTCAAACAATAATAAGTAAAATTAATTAGAACAATCCAATCCATTCCAATATATTACAAAATTCCTTAGAGAGACATTCATGTTGGACTCATTCTACAATGTCATAATATATATGAAAGCAACTACAATAGGGACTTATTCCAATTATCGCATCAAGTTTTGTAGGTTGTGTTCACAATGAACTTCATAGGAAGTTGTAAAATTCAGAAGGAATCTTGATAATAATTGCTTGGGGCAATTTTCATAATTTACTTGGAATAAAAGACAGGGAGAGTAGAGAGTGAACTGTTTCTATAGATTTCCTTCATTATAAATTTTCTATATATATCTGGGATGTTTATAATGATAATGTCAGTTAAATAATTGCTGGGACAAGCGAGAGAATATTTCTAAAAATTTTCTGTTCCAGGCAAATGTATTTCCATCTCATCATCTTGAACCCATTAGTACAGGATTATTTCCAAAGTAGTCTAGAGTACATGAAGAGTGAACTGAAGTTTAAGTGGACTACTCTGCATACATTTAAGGCATGAGAGTACCTCAAAAAAATTCCTCTTTCCGAACACTAGTGAAAGCAAACGGACAACAAATGACTAAGCTTCTATCATCTCAGCCGTCTTCAAAACCAGGGTCTACAGGAGAATAGTCTGCTGCAGTCATTCCTTTAGACTTGCATCGCTCCCTTGGGGGGAGTGCAAGCATTTGTGGCAGATATCTGAAGGGAAATATAATCACCCCACGGCTCCAAAAGAATGCTTAAAATGTATAATCACAAAATGGGAAAAGTCTTCAAATCATTTTTCATTTCTGGTAATTAGTTTGATACAGCTCACAGCTCCATTTATTTGATTTACTTTGATACCAATGTAAAAACTGTGCAGTGATTCAAGTATTTGATCTGAATCCAGAATTCATGCAACACTTCAATTCATTTCCATGGATGAGTAAAGCTGTTCCATACACCTTCTGCAGCTCATTGATTTCAATTCTGATCAACAAGCTGGGATAAAAGAGCATAAAAGCATTGCCATACAAGTCAGGAAAACATTTCAGCAAGCTGGTATTGGGTCAAGCCTTCCTGCTTGTGGCTAACAGCTCAAAGGCTAACTTTAAAAGTGGATGATTTTCCTTTCATCAGAATTATTATCAAATCAGACAAGAACCACAAGGTCTATGATTTTGTTCTGGGGTCCTCCATGCATCTGATGTGTAACTCATGGAGGACTTCCCCACCTGGACTCTGCTGTGTCCAACAATTGATGCACCTTCCAATATTTTCAGTGGCATGTAGGCTTTTGCAATGCCTTTGAAGCTGATTTCTGTTTGACTTTAAAGGAACCACTCTGAGTAAGATTCAGGCTGTCACCAGGAACTCAATACATGTCAGTTCCCTTTAAGTGAGTTACCTAACCAGCTCTCCCTTGGCATCTGCTCACCTCAAGTTCAAAATCCTTATTCAATGCACCCTCCCACCCTATCTCCCGTCATTCCTTACACAACCATGTCCCAATACCTGATACTGCCCCTTGACCACCAAAGCTCCAATTAACAAACTCAGCCCCCAACTCGAGTACCCCACCTCTGACCAATAATTTCAGAGTCAGAATCAGGTTTACTATCACTGGCATATGACGTGAAATTTGTTGTTTTGCAACAAATGTGAAATTTTTTGTTTTACACTTATGTCCTCAATGGTGGGGAGGGTTGTGTCTGTGATGGAGCTGGGTGAGTCCACAACCCCCTGAGGCCTCTTGCAATCCTGTGCATTGGAGCCTCCATATCAGGCTGTGATGCAACCAGTTAGGATGCTCTGCACCGGACATCAATAGAAATTCAGCCTCTGACTTCAATACTGCAACCAGAATTGACATTAGTCACCAGCAGCCAACCGTCTCCTCAATCAGCCCAATCTCCAGCATTCCTTCCCATCCTCTACTTCTCTCCTCACACCCCCAGTGCAGATTTTGATTTCCTTCATGCTGGTGTGCTACTGAGTTTCTCAAAGACAAACCACTGACCCGCCAAGCAGCAAGTCTTTAATGCAGCTTTGCAGGTTCTGATTAATTTCTGGGCACTAATAACCAGATGCTATATTCCTGATTACAAATTTTTGGTGCTTTCCACAATTGCTTCAAGTTTCAACAATCTACAGGATGCTTCTGCACAAACAACCTACATGCATCCTGTAGAGACAACTTGCCATCCAAAATCAGCTTGACTGGAAGAATGAACAGAATGCACACCAAGTAGGACAAAAACATGATGACAAAAACACAATGTAAAACACTGGAAATTTGAATTAAACTTTGGTAGTAGGCAGAGCCAATCTTCTATAATACAAATAACATGGATAAATTGTTTGACCACACCATTGTTAGTGACTTTTCTAATTTTGCTGTGGTATTTGGTGACATGACTTTCAATACCATCTTCTGTTAGGTTGAGATGTGAATGTCTGATAAATGGAAAGTTCATAGATCATGCCTGAAACAACTTGTGGTGTAATGCCCAGAAAGGGAAATGAAAGTTACTATATAAAAATCATGATGTTTTCTTACCTCCTAGAATCACCACTGAAGCATGGATTTCAGTGTGTTTTGACATGAGCCATATTGATGGTCCATCTGTTTTAAATTCAAAATACCAGTGTTTAAATTACACATTAGTGTTCAATATAAGAGCATCTTTCCCATTGATAAAAGAAACAGAAATAATTTAACAGATTGGCAGAGGAACTGAAAGTTGTGCATATTAAACATGATAAATGCATTCTATTATTTTAGACAATGATATTGCAATCAACTGTGTAAACTACCAAGGACAAGTAATTTTTTTACAAAATTGTGTGCTTATGGAATGTAAAACATTGAAATCACACAATCAACATTTATAGTGCAAATGTTATTACATTGATTGTATGGCTCCCTATACCTGAGACATCAGCTACAAATATATTCATCAAAAAAGATTCTTGTAAATTATACAAAGTGGACATTACATGAATACACAATTCCAGGAATACTAATTTGGATCTCCAGATAAAAATAAAGTGTAATAAAATATTAACAACATGTATTTAGAGATTCTGGTTTACATGGCGATGAGACCACTGGCTTAATGTTAATAGCATTTTACTACTCATCAAGCTAGGTGCCAAGTCCATATCACCCAGAATGCATGCATCATCTAATGAAAATCTGGCTTGGCTCAAAACTATCTGTTGGATCCATATTCAGCATTTATTCCTTGAAATATTTTACTTCATAACAAAGCAAATTCATGTAGTTGAGGCTGGCACAAATTTGTACTCATTCCCATTTGTTAGGATGAGGCTTCTAGCATTATTAAATTGGAATTTATTTGGAGTTGAAATAGATTACTGAACTTAAGATAGCAGTGTTGACATTATTCAGTACTGTACATAAATTAGCCAACACATTTTCCTACATTACAACAATAACACATTCAAATGGATTTCTTTCGATGGGAAAGGCTGTGGGATTTGTTGAACCTAAGACACCGAATAATGCAAGTTTTTCCTTACTTTATCCTATACCCATAGAACTCTGGAAGATAACCAAAGCATCTACTAACTCTATTCCCAGTTTTTTTTCAAAACTTTTGGATGTAAATCACCTATTCCTCAGGAATTATCAACTTTCTAGCTCACCAATTTTCTCTGGTACTATTTTTTTAACTCATACTTATTTCCTTCAGCTCCCAACTCTCACTGGTCCTTGGTTCTCTGATATTTTTGGGTGGCTTTTTCATGGAAGACAAAAAATAGTTGTTTGATTTCTCTTCCATTTCCTTGTTCCTGATTATACATTTTCCAACCTCTCTAGGGTATTTTTTACTGCATTTTATTCATGAGAGAAGTATGAGATTTGGAAGAGCAAAAGGACTTAGTTGGCTGTGTGAACACTGACTCTAAACTAGGCATAGCTATAAAAAAAATCAAAAAGGCTAATGAAAATTTGTCCTTTATCTCAGGGGGACTGGAATTCAAAAAATGAGAATTTAATTATTCTTTTGCTCTGAATCTTGGTCAAACCTCATCTGGAGTCTCTATTTCTTTTGGGGATCAAATCTTAGCAAATATGTTAGCCTTGGAAGGCATACAGTATAGATTCACCAGAATGGTTGAATTATGGAAGATGCATGCATGATAAAAGGTAGAACTCACTCCCCCAACTATGAGGAATTCTGGGCTAATTGAAACTTTCAACACTGAGATCCATGGATTTTTGTTGTAAGTATTTCAAGGGACAGTGAACAGAAGTGATTAAGTAGAGCTTGACTACAGAGCAGCCATGGTCTAATTGGTTGGCAGAACAAGCTCAGTAAAATAAATGCCCTTCAACTGTTCCTATTCCACTATGTTTCCTTCTAACCTTAAATGACAGAAGTGGTTAGTTAAACTAATCAGTAAACTCATATCTATTTACAACAACTAATAGAAAACACTGTATAAAACCATGAATTTTGCTACCTGGTTGAATAACATTGTATTAAATATCATATTTGGTTATTGCTTTATAACATTGGAATAACCATTATGCAATGTGTCACCTGAAACCAAATGTGTGAAATATACAGCCTAGATTACATTGCTAAGACAACACGAATCTGTAATATCTTCTTTGGTGGTCTCTATTCCCTAGACAAGTGAGGAAAATGATCTCCATGCAGTTCATACAGCAGCAGGAAATTGTCATATAGCGTACTTCAAACTTTTGATTAAAAATAGATTTCTCTCTTACCCATATGCAATTGTAGTCTTCAGATATCAGCACCATTCTCAGCTGCGTCAAATATCAACTTAGGTGTTTGCCAGATAAGATGCCTTACCTGAGATGTATCCAGTTAACTCTCTTTCCCTTGCTATACAGGTAGCCAAGATGACAAAATTGGTTCTCAATTATGGTGCTAATGCTACTGCAAATATTTTCGTTTGTTTGTCCCCAGTGGAGCAGTGTGTAGTAGAAAATGAGCGCATATTCCTGTTGTTGTTGATTGTGAGTGTGATGCTTGGCTTTGCTTTAATTGTCCAGAATTACATTGGAAAGAATGATTGACTTCATAACACCCTCCCAAAATGGACATCCAATCTAATTAAACACACCAAAATAAGATCTCTAGCCACAGGTGAGGTCCGGAGGACTGACAAGTAGCTGATGTTGTTCCATTGTTAAAGAAGGTAAATAGGAATAATCCTGGAAATGAAAGACCGGTGAGTCTGATGTCAGTGGTAGGGAAAATATTGGAGA
The DNA here is from genome assembly GCA_030265395.1 of Rhina ancylostomus. Lineage (NCBI taxonomy): Eukaryota > Metazoa > Chordata > Chondrichthyes > Rhinopristiformes > Rhinidae > Rhina > Rhina ancylostomus. The sequence goes on along the minus strand of JARFYF010000112.1, from coordinate 20,739,095 downwards.
GGATTCTTAGGGATAGGATTTATGAACACTTGGATAACCATGGATTAATTAGGAACAGTCAGCATGGCTTTGTGTGGGGCAAGTCATGTCTTATTAACTTGATTAATTTTTTTGAGGAAATAAAGGTCATTGATGAGGGTAGAGTTGTGGATGTTGTCTACATGGATGTTTGACAAGGTCCCACATGGTAGGCTCATCCAGAAGATTGAGATGCATGTGATCCATGGTGACTTAGCTACTTGGATTCAGAACTGGCTTGCCCATAGAAGACAGAGGGTAGTGGTTGACAGGACTTATTTTAACTGGAGGTCTGTAACTAGTGGTGTTCCACAGGGATCTGTATTGGGACCTCTGCTGTTTGTGATATATGTAAATGACTTGGATGAAAACATGGAGAGGTGGGTTAGTAAGTTTGCAGACAATACAAAGATTATTGCATTGTGGATAGCCTAGAAGATTGCCAAAGGGTACAGCGAGATAAAGATCAGTTGCAGATATGGGCGGAAAAAAGACAGATGGAGTGAGGTGTTGCACTTTGGGAGATCAAATGTAAAGGGACAGTACACAGTTAATGACAGCACCCTTAACAGAATTGATGTACAAAGGGATCTTGGGGTCAAAGTCTATAGTTCCCTGAAAGTGGCTGTACAGGTTGATAGGGTGGTAAAGAAGGCATTGGGCATGCTTGCCTTTATTAGTCCAGGCATTTATTAGTTCAAGAGTCAGGAAGTTATGTTCTGCATTCAATTCTGGTTGCCCCATTATAGGAAGGATGTGGAGGCTTTGGAGAGGGTGCAGAAGAGGTTTATCAGGATGCTGCCTGGATTAGAGGGCATGTTATACAAGGAGAGGTTCGACAAACTTGGGTTGTTTTCTCTGGAGAGGTGGAGGCTCAAGGTAAACCTGGTAAGTTTATAAGATTATGAGAGGCATAAATATGGTAGACAGTTGGTATCTTTTTTTCCCCTCAGGGTCTAATACTAGAGGACATGGGTTTAAGATGAGAGGGACAAAGTTCAAAGGAAATGTGTGGGGCAATTTTTAAAAAAATATATATACACACACTATTGGGTGCCTGGAATGTGCTGCCGGGGGTGGTAGAGGAGGCAAATACGATAGAGGCATTTAAGAGGCTCTTAGACAGGCACATGAATGTGCAGGGAATGGAGGGATATTGGCATTGTGTAGGCAGAAGGGGTTAGTTTGGTTAGGCGTTTAATTAGTTTGGCACAACATCGTGGGCTGAAGGGCCTGTTCCTGTGCTGCACTGTTCCAAGTTCTAAAAGAGATGGGAAACTTTTGTATTTGTTCATAAGCTCAGAGGAGTATCTATAATAGGTAAATTGAGCAAAAGGTGGGAAGTCTGAGTGAAATGAGTGATATTGCGATTAGAAAGGACTTTTTAAAAACTGTTAATTGTGATAAAGGAAAACTGGCTTTCTTTTTTTTAAGGAGTTGGATCAGAAGAATGGGAGTGCAAACAAATTAAGTGTTAAAAAACAAGGTCAGATTGATGATTAAATTATTAGGACAGAACATAGCAGTAGATTTTTTATGATATAGAGTAGTAAGGCTGTGAAATTTACATCTAGAATCAAACACTGGGCAAGAGGCTATGTCAACATTCATGATTATAGAGGTGGTTGAAGGAGTCTGTGGTGATAGGAACAGAGCAGATAAATGTGATTAGAATGACTCATTAAAGTGGCGGTGGAGAGATAAACATCACCTTGGACTGGGGACTGGTTGAGCTAAATGGCCTACTGTAACTTGGGTGTATTCATTCCACAATCTTACAACGGATAATGCATAGTAGTTAAAAGAGGAGAGGTTGATTATTCATTCTCATAAATCTTCTTGCAACTTTTCCACCTTAATTAAGTCCTTCCTATAACAGGGTAACCAAACCTGTACACAATATTCCAGGAGTGGCCTCAGAAATGTCTTGTATAACTGCAGCATAATGTCCTACCCCCTCTCCTCAATGCCCTGACTAATAAAGGCCAGTGTGCCAAACACCTTCTTCAGCATCCTATCTACCAGTGATGCCACTTTCAGAGAACCAAGTACTCGTACTCCTAGGTCGCTCTGTTCTACAACATTCCCCAGGGTTCTGCCGTTCACTGTGAAAGTCCAACCCTGGTTTGACTTTCCAAAATGCAACACCTCACACTTATCTGGATTGAATGCAATTTGTCATTTCTTGGCCCACCTGCATAACTGATCAAATCCTCTTGTAATTTTTGATAACCACTTTCTCTTTCAAGATACCATCTATTTTATCATCATCTGCAAACTTACTAACCATGCCTTGTACACTCTCATCCAAAGTTTATATAAATTATGAACAACAAAGATTCCAGCACCAATCCCTGTGGCACACCATTTGTCACAGGTCTCCAGTCCAAAAACAATCTTCTACCATCTCCCTGTTTCCTACCATTAATGCAAATAAGTTAGCTCTACCTGGATCCTATATGATCTAACCTTCCAGATAAGCCATCCATGCGAGACCTTGTCAGAGTCACTGAAGATGACAAGCAGGGATTCAGTGACAGAAATATCAACTGAAGAGTGGTACATGGGAAAGGCAAGGATAAAAGCTTAATAAATTGAAATAATAAAACCCTTTGTAAAATCTGAAGATTAAAACACCACTAACATATTGTAGGCCTAAGAGGAAAGTTTAAGCCAAACCAGATGTTTTAAATGCATCTTTGTTCACAATCCCAGAACGTTCTTAAAACGCTACACACAGTGACAAAGACTGCAGCCAATTAGAGTGAAGCTGATTTGACAATGTTCCTGTCAATAAGTTTGGTAACTATCCTGCTGTAGCAGGCAGATCAACTTAATGCATATATTTGTGCATCATTTTTCTCCACCCACTTCATTTTTCTGGAGGAAATACCCAACTTATATTGGGAAGAGTTGCTGTGCTTTACCTGCTCTTTAAATACATTTTGAAGTAAATTGGCTTTGCTGCTATGCAGATTTAGCTGTGAGTTCAGAGGCCACACCCCACCTCCCATTCATTGGCTGACACAATGCCGTTAATAAATCCCTATCTTAAAAATCTACACTTCTACTCAACACAAACGTACCAATAATACCACCAACGTCAAAGAGCGTTGAGAGATCGCCAGCAGCTTTGGGATTCAAATGAGCTGAAAGATGAAGCAAATAATTAGATAAGCTTGTTATCCCTGGCTGCAGAAGGCCTCAACAAGCCCAATGCAAGGACCTGTGCTCATCTTCATATCTGATGGAAGTGCGAGCGGTGACTCAGTTGGCTACACTCTTACCAAAGTCAGATGCTGGAGAGACCAGGTCCCACTCTAGGAAACTGAGCACATAATCCCAGTGTTGCCACTGTGGAGATGGAACTACTTGCTTTCCAAGGAGACACAAGGGAAGGGTCTCCTTGAACTCATAGATAGATATAAAAACAAATGCCGCTGTACTATCTTGAAGAACAGGCAAGTTCTGCTAGTGTCTAGGCCAATATTCATCCCACAACTAAAATCACTTAACCACATAACCTGCTCATCACTTCACTGCTGTATGTGAGCCCTTCTTGTGTTGAAATTGTCATAGTTTCTACAACTGTCACTATTATGTCGGTCCAGGATGCACAGAGGTCCTGGAAGGTGATAGACCCATCGGATTAATGGGATGACCGCAATACTTTTGATCACCTCCATGCGGAACAGGGGCATGGACACTTGCCAAGCCAGCTAGAACAAAGAGAAGACCTTCGATGGAACATGGCACACCTCTGATGGAAGCGTGCTCCAAAATGGGTGGGAGAAGAGAATCCACAACTGGATACTGCTGCTCTACACACACCAAATTAGTGGTTAGGAAAAGGGAAGCATCCTGATTAAATCTGGAGTTGGACAAGGCAGACTTCTCTCCATTGCATCAAACTTTTTGCCATATCCACGAGGAAGGAAGCCAGCGTACAAGGGGTGACAACGGCACTCGACGGTAGACTTTCCCACTGCACACAAGACATCGCTGTCTTCAGCTCTGATCCACTGTCAGCCTGCAGACTGACGAGCACCAGTGACCAGTTTGAACTGGTCTCACAGGACAGGATAGCAAGAGTGAAGCAGTGTATTTGTTTGGCAACTGGTCCAACCTTAGCCCATCCACCATCATGTCCTACAACCTGATGGTGCTGGGAAGATGATACGGAGAAGCCAGGGCTCACACCAGGGACTGGATGGAAGAGAAACTGGGACTGTTGGAGCAGTGCTCCTATGTATTGCAGGAAAGATCCCGGCAGTCACATGCAAGGTGCTCTCTGCATTATTGTGTCAGATGCTCACATATCTGACTTCCAATGCATTAACTTCAACACTGGAAACACACAGGTCTACGACAGACATCAGCTCGCTGATTCCCTTTTCCTACAGGCCCAAGGGTCAGCAGTCAGCACATTCTAACCCAACACTGCCTCCGAGGGATGGAATGGCCTTCCATCCAGGTCAGTAGCTGATGCTTTCCACAACCATCGCCCACCCCTCCCCAACTAATTTTTCCTGTGAAAACCACTTAGCTTGCCGTCTCTACCCCTTCTTGCAAGAACGTTATGCATTTCTTGCTTTGGTAAGCACTCCGAAATCCAACTGGAAAGATGGATTAATTTTTCCCTCTTGAAAAAGCACCAGCTACTCACCCACAGATGAAATGTAGAGCGGCAACCAGAAGAGGAATGTATAGCTGACAAGTTTGGCAAAGAGTAAACACAGCGAAAACTCCACCACTCCCTGTCCAAACAGGAAAAGCAGCTTCAATTACTGTGCAAGAACAGACTCTCTATGAACAAGCTGCAGGATTCCACCCTTCACCCCACCTTTAAATCTAACACCAGTGTATTCTCAAATTAAAACAGAAAATGCTGGAAACACTCAGCAGGTTAGGCAGTGTCTATGGGAAGCAAAACAGAGTTGAATTCCAGGTGAAGACCCTTCGTCAGAACTGGGAAGGAGAATAAATAATCTTGTTAAGATGCAGGGAGGGTGGTGGGAGACAGGGGCTTTTTCTGTTTTTATTTTAGATTTCCAGCATCTAGTTCTTCTTTATTTTTAATGTAGTCTCTGATGAAGGTCTTTGAACTGAAACATTAACT
>JARFYF010000112.1:20605111-20615674 GCA_030265395.1 Rhina ancylostomus | reverse complement strand
GTTTAGGGTGAGGGGGAAAGAATTAAAAGGGACCCGAGGGATAACCTTTCCACTAAGAGTGGTGAGTATATGCAAGGAGCGGCCAGAGGAAGTAGTTAAGGAGGTACATAAGTATCATTTAAGAAGGACTTGGATAGGTAAATGGAGGGGGTGGGGCTTAGAGGGATATGGGTGAATGCAGGGAATTGGGACTATCTGGATGGGTACTGTGGTCAGCATGAACTCGTTGGGCTGAAGGGCCTGTATCCATGCTGTATTGCTCTGACTCTTTCCTATTTTCCCCTTCTTTATCAATTCCTCGGTTATTCTTTGCTGAATTCTAAAACAGACATATGGCAACATACTGGTTAATTTATTAGAACTATCACTCTGAACTATTGGTCTAAAGGCAAGTACAAATTTCAGTATGGCAGCTGAGGAATTCAACTTCAAAAAATTAATTGTCCTCTTTCTCTTGGCCATTTAAACCAATTGCCCCTTGCCACTAACTATACTTCAATCTATCCTATCAATATGTTCTTTTATTCTCTTCTTCCATACATACTTAACCAGCTACTCCTTAAATGCAATTATGCTATCTATCTCAACTACTCAAAGTCCAACAGACTTGATTTAAAAAACTCAGGATGTGAGCTTCACTGGCAAAGCAGTTGCCTGTAGAGTCAAACATTACAGAAACAAGCCCTTCATTCAGCCCACCATGTCCATTCTGACTCATACATATATCTATACTAATCCAATTTTCCAGCAATTGGTCCAGGGCCTTCCATGAACCAGCAATTCAAGTGCTCAGTTAGGTACTTGAAAAAATACTGTGAGCATACCTGCCTCTACTACCCTCTCAGGAAGCATGTTCCAGATGCCAACCACCTCTGTGTGAAAAATATTCCTCCGTAGATTCTCTCCAAATCTCCTACCCCTTACCTTAAACCTATACCCTCTGGTTCTTGGATACCTCAGATTTGGGAAATGTTTCTTACTATTTACTTTATGTCCCTTATAATTCTGTCGACTTCAGTCAGGCCTCCCTTCAGCCTCCTCTGCTTTAAGGAAAATCAACCCAGCCTACCTGGTCTCCCTCCATAACTGAAATGTTCCATCCCAGTCAACATTTGGATGAATCTTCTCTGCACCCTATCTAGTGGAATGACATCCATCCTAAAGTGTGGCATCCAGAACTGTACAGAATACTGCAGATGTGGCTAACTGATGTTTAATAAAGTTTTACCTTGACCTCCTTGCTATTATATTCTATACCCAAACTAATGAAATCAAATGGTCCAAATGCTGTGGTACACCACTGATCACAGGTTTCCAATCATAAAATCAACAATTCACCAACACCCCCGCCTCTTATTACCAAGCTCCATCTGGATCCACAAGAAACTTCTGCTGCGGGAATCTGGAGCAAAAAAAACTAGCTGCTGCAGGAACTTAGCATCTGTGGAAGCAAAGGAATCATCAAAGTATTGGGCTGAGATCCCTAGTCAGGACTGAGAGCCAGTATAAAGAGGTTAGAGGGAGCAATGAGACAGAGACTGGTGGGTGATGTGGCACCAGATAGGGAAGAGGATGGAAAAGGTCACCCAAGTGAGAAGAACCCCAGGTGGATACATGTGGTTGATGGGCAGATGGAACCAGACAGGGAAGGGTTATGAATCTAAGTAATTTGGAGGGGGGGGGGCAGGTGCATTGAATGGAAAAGGTGAATAAAGGGAGAGAGAACCTAGGTGGATCAGTAGGAGTGGGTTACCTGAGATAGGAAAATTCAGTCTACCCAGTTGGAACATGAGGTGCTATTCCTCTGGTTTGAGTTTGGCCTTATTGTGATAGTTGAGAAGGTGAAGGACAAAGATATTAGTGTGGGAATGGGAAGAGGAGTGGAAATGAACAGGAACTGGAAGCTCAAGATGGCCATTGCAGAGCGCAGGTGTTCTGCAAATCGGTCACCAAGCCTACGTTTGGTTTCACCATTATAGAGAGAGGCCATATCAAAAGCATTGATTCTCACAGCTGCCTCAACTCCACTGCCTCATACCCTGTCTCCCATAAAGATGCCATCCCTTTCAGTTTCTCTGTCTCATCTGTTCTCAAGTTGAGGCTTTCCATTCCAGGGCTTCTGAAATATCCTTTTTCAGGAAGCATGGTTTTCCCTTCACAGTAGTCGATGGAATCCTCACTTGTATTCCCTCCACTTCACAGACATCTGCCATCACCCTTCCTTCCCCAAGGCAGAACAAAGATAGAGTTCTCTTGATCCTCCGCTTTCATCCCACTAGCCTCTGCATCTAACCTATTTGCTATTTCTGTCTGCTGTAACGGGATTCCACCTCTCCTCTCCTTTATGCTTTCTGTTGGAACCACTCTCTTCATGACTCCCTGGTCTGCTCATCCCTCCTGACCAACCCATCCTGTTCCATTGCACTTTACCCTGCAACTGTAGGAGATGCAACACTTGATCCTACACCAATTCCCTCACCACTATCCAGGGACCTAAACAACCCTTCCAGATAAGGCACAGATTCATGTGAACCTCCTCTAACCTCATCTACTGGATTTGGTGCCCTCAATATTGCTTCCACTACATTGGTGAGACTAAGTGTAAACTTGGCAACTGTTTTATGGATCACTTGCATCCTGTCTGCAATGACTATCTTGAGGTTTTGGTTGCACGTCATTTCATTCCCCCTTGCAATTCCCACACTGACCTGCCTGTACTTGGTCTTCTCCACTGTTACGATGAGGCCAAACACAAACTAGAAGAACACCCTCTCATAATCCACTTGGGTAGCCTACATCCCAAAGGTATGAACATCAAATTTTCTAATTTCAGGTAATCCACCCCATGTTCCTTTCCCACTCCTACTAATCCACATAGGTTCTCTCTCCTTTTGTTTACCTTGTCCATTTCCTCCCATTACTTAAATTAACTACCCTCTCTCACCTCATTCCATCTGCCATCACCCACACCTATCCACCAGGATTTCTTCTCCCTTTGCCTTCCCTTCCTATCCCCTCACCCCATCTGCCCATTTATTTTTCCTTATCTGTTTTCACCTATCACCTACCAGCCCCTGCCTCACCCCTCCTTCTCACCTCTTTATACTGGCTATATTCACTCTATGCTCTCATTGCAGATGCAAGGTCTTGACCCAAAATTTCAACCATACCATTGCCTCCACAGATGCTGTTTGACCTGCTGAGTTCTTCCAGAAGTTTGTTCTTTAATTCTGGATCCATTTTGCCATCTTGCTCTGGATCCTATGGGCTCTAACTTTTTGGATCAGTCTCTCATATGGCACCTTTGTAAAAACCTTCTCAAATAGCCAATGTATTTTATTTTAAATAAAGTTTCTCCTGTATTGCTTGCCTGACGCCACACCAGCAGGCCAAATACACAATAACAAGCAGAAGCATTCCCATAATGGACCAATATTAACCATGTGTGAATCCTTCTGCTTGTTATTGTATAACCACAGACTTAAATAACCCTTCCCCAAAGGTGAGAACAAAGGGCAGACAAACCCAATATTGACATAAAAGTGGATTTCAGCAGCCTTTTTTAAATTCGAATCTATCATCAGAAATTTTTGACTCTCACATAACATTGACAGAGCCCTGTACTTTTGTGCATGATATACATGGTGATCAAGGGCCATAACCTGAAATATCAGCCCCGTTTCCCTCTACACAGATAGTGCCTGACTTGAGCAGCCGAAATATTTTATTGTATTTCAGATCTTGCTTTTTGATATGATGGACGGTCATTGACCTGGGACGTCAGCTCCGTTGCCCGCTTCACCAACACCGCCCCGACCAGCTGCGAGGCATGCCGGCGGTGTGTAACCGTGGCCCGGCTGCAAATTTCCCCGGGGGGCGTTCTCCTCGCCCTCTCCTACCTGCGCAGATTTCATGCCACAGGTTCTTCTCCACAGGCGCCCCGACCACCTTCGCCATGTTCGGCTGCGCCCGTTACTAGGATACCTTTACCCACAAGGCGCCGCGCGCGGGTGGAAGAGACGCGCTTTTCATTGCCGGGTTGTCGGGAGCCATTGCCTTACACGTGTGTGTGGGGCGCCCAGGAAGGCCTGAGCTTGTTTTCCTCCCACTTGTTGCAACAGGTGAGAATTATTTAACGTTCACCATGCCAGGGAGAGATCTCAATTGATTAATCCATTTAGCTGTAAGGTAATTGATTGGTATCAGTTAGTTAGAGGGAAGTTGGAGCTGAGAGCGATGGTTTCAGGCTCAAGTTCAGGAATCAACTGCATTGTGTTTAAAGTTAATTCTTTTTCACACTGGCCCTTCATTTTAATGTTTAGAATAGTATTTATTTTTACTACAATTGCCCCACTCGCCTTAAAAGTACTTCGGAGTGGTTCTTGCAACAAAGCAATACAGTAGGGTGAAATGGATGCATTTGTAAAATTTTTGATCCTGATTCAAAGGTGTTAGAAAATTCAAGGTAATTCACCATGTCTAACTGAAGACAAAAATGTATTGAATATTTGGTTTATTTGTTTACTCAGCATAATAATCAGTTCATGATCATAGTTCATATACACTACAACGTTAGAAGCTTCAAGCTGTTTTGGAATTTACATTAAATTTATAATTTTGTGTAGACTCCTATTTCGGTATTGCAGTTGGTTTTACAAACAATGCTACTCTGACACTGAAATCTAGAAACTGGAAAATATCATACTGTTTCATGGACAGTGGCTTTAAGAGGTAGTAAAACACACTGGCTGAGAAATTGGATCATGTAGTACCACGTTTTATGTTCTACATGATCCACTTTCCATCAAAAAAGAACAATAAGAAAAATCGGAACTTCTAGCTTGGTTGAAGAATCTGTAACTTTCTTTTCTGAGGTTCTCTATGTATGTCTTTATCTTAGATGATCCCTTGGGATCAAGAATTACTTGCTTCCTCTCCAGTTTTGTGGGTTGTGAAGTGACTGATGAGGCCAATGCAGGAACTGCAGACTTTCCCACAAATGGGGCAGAAGGTGCGTGATAGGGTTGGCAAATGAATAATTTGGAGGTGGTGTACTCCTGCTGCTTACCCTTGGATTTTGTTTGCACCTCATTGCATGGACTTGAGGTTCTCAGTACCATCACAAATGTCTTTTCTCCACATTGGGGCAAAGGATTCCCAAAGGTCAATTTAGATGTTATACTTTTTTCTAAGTAGGCTTTGAACACATCCTTGAATATTTTCCTCTGTCCACTTGGTAATCTGTTCACATGACAGATGTCAGAATAGAGTATCTGTTTAGTGAATCTGATTTTGGTCATGGCTAGGGCTTCAGTGATGGGAATTTTGGTCTCGGAATGATGCTGACATTGGCCTGCTTATTCTTCCAATGAATTCGGAGGATTTTTCAAAGATATTGGTGATATCTTTTGTGATGCTTGCTGTAGGTAGTCCAGGTTGTAGAAAGGAAGAGATCACTGCTGTCCAAGGATGTGCAATGTCAAATGTACACTACTACTTGGATTTTCATTCACACTGGAGTAGCCTTTACCATCAGTGGGCCATGCCTGCAGAAGTAGAACTTCAACACTTGCAAGGCCTGTTTCTGCAATAACTTAAGCAGAATGTTCTTGAGCAGGTCCAAGCCTGGCATTGAGAACTCAAGTCGGGTATATGTCCCCTCTGGGTTTTTTATTGGCTCTCCTTCCAGACTGGCACACACAGAATCTCTTGGCCCACCATATTTTAACATGCTTTTTGAGGTGTTGAATAATTCCTGATCCTCATTCTTGAACAAAACCTACAATCATTTGGCACATTTATCATTTGGAGTGTGACACCAATCGGTCATGATTTACCATAAATACCTTGGAACTAAAGCAGATCTCTTTCCAAATGCTAAAGCTCATAATAAATTTGGAGAAACAGCCTTACATTGAAATTTCACTTATTCCAAAATAATCTATAATTAATAGAAATGTTCTTGTTTATAATAATTTGGACTGGCTAGTTTCCCTGTTTCTTTAGAATGTTCTTGACAAGCTCTTTTCATTGTCTTTTTCTAGGACAATCAAACACAACAGTCGTGTTCCTTCCTGGTGGGGCAGAGCCCTTTTCCCCATTAAAATAACCATTTTTCTTACAACCTATTATAAATGTAAAAGTCTTTCTCCTCTTTTCAAAAGGAGTTTCCTCCTGAACTATGCAACTTCTTTGCTGAATGAATAGATGGGCCTACTGCATGACTGGTTCAAGAATTCAGATTAAAGGATTATCTGCTTAGTGAGGCAGTGCCCAAACATGGGAAACATCATTCATCAAAAATGTCTATAAATTAGAGGTATGACTTGCTGCTATCTATTGGTTGTACAATAAGTGATGTTGGGAAGCAAATTCAGAATAAACTTTATAGATCTTTTATAGTGTTGACTTGGCTTGATTGTTTATTTTGGTCTGCGGGCTGGAAAGATATGCAAGTCCTATTCTTAAGATTTAACTCCTAGTCAGTGCAGTAGCCCATTGGTGCATTCTTTGGTAGTGGAGATGTTGTACTGTGACAAACTAATTGGAGTTCTCATTGCCTGATAATGTATATATTAGAGATCTCAAAAATCTACTCTAAGAAGTGGAAGTTCTCATATTAGGCTGTATTCTTGCCTCAAGCAGACATGAAGATGTGGTTAATCAACTCAGTGGCCATTTGGTAGAATTCATTGTATGAAAGGTGCCATATGTTATTAACAAAACTGAAGACAATGGAATAATTTTAGGAACTGTACTAAGTGACATTAACTTGGTCACACATTGCATACTTAACCCTATTTTCCCTTTCAGTTTTCAAGAGAATGGGATGGTTTGGAGGGCTTGCATAAATGCCCAAAAGATTTTGAATAATTTTGGTCAGCTGCAGGCATGGTTACACTAAATGGCATTATCATAGAAAGGGAGTAATGGAAACCTTGTTCAAATAAGGGACAAATGGCACATGATTCAGTGGTGGAACATTTTGGAAACAGTGATCACAGTATCATTAAGTTTACAGTGGTTAATGGAAGGACACAATGCAGTCAAACATAAAAATATTCACTGGAGAAGGTGAATTAAATTGAGCTTCACTGAGTTGAAAGGGAATCAGACCATAGAAACATTTGAATCCAAAGTTGTCAAGTAAAACTGCAAATAAGAAACCTTAATGAAGGAATTAGTTTGTGCAGAGACCAGGCATAGCACCATTAGGAGAAGAGAAAAGGTATGCAAACCTGGTGTTCCCTGGACTATTAATGATATGGAAATTAAAAAGAAATAAGAAGAAAGTTTTTGATGAAGGTCAGGCTCATAAAACAGTAGAGAAACAAGCAGAATCAAAAAAGTACAGAGGAGGATGAGAGTTGGAAGAATGAGAGTAGGTTAGTGGATATCAGAAAAAGAAACCAGAAAATATCTTATTAAACAACAAATAATAAACAGAAATAGTCAGGGAAAAATAAAGTTCAAAGGGGTCTGAGCAGAACTTCTCGTGGAGGCAGGGAATGTGACTTTCTGCAAATGTTACTGAGATTGGAGTGCTTGTTAGAAGGAGAGATGGGATGGGCTAGGATATTTTCCCCTGGAGCATAGGACGCTGAGGGGTGACTTTATCTAGGTTTATAAAAACATGAGAGCATAGATAAGGTGGATGGTCACAGTCTGTTTCCTAGGATAGGGGCATCTAAAACTGGAGGGAATAGGTTGAGGTGAGAGGGGAAAAATTTAAAAAGGATCTGAGGGGCAACTTTTTCACAGAGGGTAGTGGGTATAAGGAAAGAGCTGCCAGTGGAAGTGGTTGTGACAGGTACAATTACAACATATAAAGGTTTTTTAGACATGTACATGGATAGGAATGGTTTAGAGGGATATGGGCCAAACACTGGGAAATGAGACTAGCTTAGATGGACATTTTGGTCAGCATGGTTGAGTTGGGCTGAAGGGCCTGTTTCCATACTGTAAACTCTTATGATTCTAAGTTTAAAGTAAGGGAGAAAGGGTTGATAAAGTTAATGCAGATAATATTGCATCTATGAACCTTTAAGGATTTGAGGTAGTGGCAGCATGAATTTAAAATTGACCAGAAAGTAGAAACATTGTGAATGTGTGATTTCAGATTGGAGGAAAGGACAACACAGAGTCAATATTAGGACAAATGCTCTTTTTAAAGTACCTAATGGACTGACTTTTTGTATCCTTCCAAGGCTATAGATGACACAATATTTAGAAGGGTATGGAGAATAACTAACATCAGGAGTACATGGAGGAAATGGACAGATGAAATGTAACTCAGAACTGTGAAATGAGGCTTTTCAATAGTGAGAATGAGGAGAGTGATTTATGTGGTACAATAAAAGTGGAAACAGTAACAGTGGGGGTCTGTGTACAGTTTTGTTTTGCAGCTGGCACAAGTTGTTACAAAAGTATATGGAATGCTTGGCTTTATAAACAGATGTGGATTTCAAAAATATAGATTTTATGCTAAACATTTCAATAAATCACTGGTTGGGATCTAGTTATAGTATTGTGTTCAGATCTGTGAACCACACCTTAGGAAGAATGCCATCAGTACAATTATGGTGCAGAGATTGCTGCAATGGGACCAGGATTGATGGACTAAAGTTGGAGAGACAAGGGAAGTAGGTTGTTCTGCTCCTAGTAGAATGGAAGTGGATGATTTGGTAGAATTGTGAAAACTATAATGTGTCTTGTTAAAAATATTTTAGGAAAACAAAACGTTACCAATAGCAGTAATATAGGTAAGCAGAGGGCACAAGGTATTGGATTCAGAGCAGAAGTAGGTCATAGATCTTCTCAAGCCAGTTCCACCACCCAGTGAAATTATGGCTGATGTATGAACTTATTCCAAATCCTCACCATCATTTCTTGCAAAGATAGAACATAGAAAACTACGGCACAATTCAGGCCCTTCAGCCCACAAAGCTGTACCAGACATGAGATGAGGATCTTTGTTAATGTCAGATTATTATGATCTGAAATGCACTGTGTGAAAATTTGTGGAAATCTGAATAGAACACAGCAACATTTGGCCCACAATGTTGTGCTGAACTAATTAAACACTTAACTAAACTAATCCTTCTGCTGACACAAGATCTATATCCCTCCATTCTCTGCACATTCAGTGCCCATCTGAGAGCCCCTTAAACGCCTCTATCGTATCTGCCTCCACTACCATTCCTGGCAATGCATTCCAGGCACCCATTGCTCTCTCTGTTTATAAAAAAACTTGCCCCTCACCTTAAATGCATGCCCTCTGGTATTGGACATTTCAACCCTGGGAAAAAGATACCGGCTGTCTATCTATGTCTCTCATAATCTCATGGATTTCTATCAAGTCTCTCCTCAGCCTCTGCCACTCCAGAGAAAACAACCCAAGTTTGTCCAACCTCTCCTTATAGCACATGGCGTCTAATCCAGGCAGCATCCTGGTAAGCCTCTTCTGCAGCCTCTCCAAAGCCTCCCATCCCTCATATAATGGGGCAACCAGAATTGAATGCAATACTCCATATGTGGCCTAACCACACTTTTATAAAGCTGCAACATCAGTGATAACTTTCAAAAAGAGAATAAACACCTTAAAGGCAAATAATTTGCAGGGCTGTGGGAAGGGTGTGATTAATTGGGTGACTGACAGAGCTGGCTTGGTGGTCTGAATAGATTCTTGTGTTGTTCCATTCTGTGATTAAATTAATATTTATATGTGTAGATACTTCTAGATATGAACACTTTGCTAAAGCACGGCAGCTTCTAAAATGACTTATGACAGTATGCACATCTTTACAGTATCTTTTTTTCCTTTAATTTTGAGGTCATTCTATTACCAAACCTTCTCTGTTCATGCTTAAAATTATTTAATATAATTATCACTTCAATCATTATTATACTGTCTTCCAAACAATTAATTTGTCAGAGTTTGCACTGTACATTTTTGAATACTGATGGTGAGTTTCACATTCTTTGGCATATTTGGAAGCTTTCTTTGCAGGAAACTGGTATATGAAAATAATCTGAATTTCTGCTTATGAATCAAAATTTGGTTACAATTATCTACTTGGCTGCTATTTGCTCATTGAGAAACTTGGCAAGTGGCCAGATCAAAATCAGATTAGGGAATTCTCTCAGCTGTTCATTTTCTTTAAAATTCGCAACCCATAAAAGCCATTTGTACTTCAGCAGCTTGTTGTATTAATTTACTTTTAGATAAATTTATAACTTGTCCAGGTCTTTCGGTCTCTCTTGAAATCCCTTGTAATCCCTCAGAGGAACTGATGTGAATATTTGTTCACTGATTCATTTCTTGTTTGGGATCAAATTACCTTTATTTTCTGAAAAAGCCCATGTTTAATCAATCCAGCACAACAGAAATGCTTACCCCTGTTTTCTGCTTAGAGAAATGCTATTTATTTTGTCCTGGCCAACATGAGATTAAGAAAAACAAATCCAGTTTACTCATTTAACTTATGGCCCTTATCCTCATTCTCCTAATTCTTTCTGAACCCTCTCCAAGGCTCTGAAATATAGTTGACCAGAACTGCACAG
>JARFYF010000112.1:20578154-20589840 GCA_030265395.1 Rhina ancylostomus | reverse complement strand
GAAACTGTCTAGTAGTTAGTTACTCATGAAGGGTCACTACTCAGCTACTTACAATCTATATCAGTAGCTTAGGCAAGGACCCCAACATAAAGTATCCACTTTTACTGACGATACAAAACATGGTGGGAAAATGAACTTTGGAGGTTCCATGAAAGGTAAAAAGTGATACAGACAGGAAAAATGAATGGATCAGATGGTAGATGGAATAAGAGGAAGACATGGGGGAGGGGGTGAAAGAAAATCCGTAAGATTCCAGACTGCACTGACCAAGAGGTGTTTTTCAGTAAGTGTTCCTAAATTCACAGAGAGCCCCAATTTGCAACATTGTTCAAAAAGAACCCTGGGCAAATATTTGTGTGTGCACATCAAGTGTTAAAATTATAAGTGGCCTTTGATGTGACATGGAATGACAGAACCTCCTCGAGAGAGTCTCCTGCTTTGCTAAGGTGTCAACTCACATTTATGTAGAGCCTCTAACAAAGAAAACATCCCAAGGCACTTCCCATGTATAATTAGAAATACACAGACACTGAGCAAAAGAAGGTATCAGCTTGAATGCCCAAAGGCTTGGATAAAGAGGTCATCTTTAAGGACAATCTTAAAGAGGAGAGGTTTGAGTAATTGTGATACAAAAGAAAGAAGGGATGCACAAAATGCCAGAGGATAGAGTTCAGAGTCAGGGATGCAAGGGTGGGGAAGGTTACAAAGTAGGGAGAAGGCCATTGAGGAAATTAAATGATGAAAATTTGCATTTGCAGGAGACACAGTGTGCATGTAAGGAGAACAGGTATCAGGATGAGCTAAAGCTTACGAATGAGCGCCCAGGCAGGAGAGCACTGGCAACAGTGACGAAAGCATAGAGAACCGTTAACAGTGGATGGGCCGGGAAAGCCTTGGAGGCAGACTACTCTGCAAAGATGAAGATAGTAAGTTTTGATGATGGTGCGTATGTAGGATGATAACCTTACCTCTGGCCAAATAAAATGCTACAGTTGTGAACATTCTGGTCAGTGGCCAGGAATTGTCAAAATTAATGACATGACTATACACTTCATGGCATTGATGGATGGTGAGGGCTTTATTCTTTGCAATATTTAACTGGAGGAAATTATGACTCATCCGAGGCTTTGTGTCAGCCAAGCATCCAAACAATGGAAGCAAGTTGGGGGTCGAAGGATGTGATGTGCACTTCCTTCCAGTCTGAGACTGCTGTTCACAGTTCTTTGCTTTCAGTTCTGTAACTGATTTTCTATTCCTGCTCCTTTAACCGTATCGGCTTAATTTTGCTGATAAGTTCATTATGTGATAAGGTATTATGTCAAATGTCTGTTGGTCTGTTTTCATCAAACTCTGCAAACAGATGGATTTGGAGCAGTATTAGGCCTTCATGCTCCTTAAACCTGCTTCACAATTCAATAAAATTATGACCAATTTGATTGCAACTTTGATTCCACATTTCAGGCACCTCACCCTGCACCCCTCCCCCCACCTGTTATCATCAATAATCCATCTACCAGTCATAAAAATATTCAATGACTCTGGAGATGTTTTCCTCAAAAGGGTAATAGAAGCAAATATTCACAACCCTCTAAGTGAAAAATAAATTCCATATCATTTGTCTTAATTCAATTATTTTAACCAATGATCCCAGTTCTAGATTCTCCCACAAGAGGAAGCAGCCTTTTCATTGCATCAGGACCTTTGATCTCAATCAAGTTGGTCAAACATCTAATTGGCTGTCAATTTTAAAACACATTTTCAAAGTGATAATTTTCTAAGGATTATTATCCCTCAGCTATTCAAATAATAGCCAATCCATTCTTGGCCTTGATGCCTCTTTTTTTCTTTCTCCCCTAATCGTCAGGCAGTTTAAGTGTCTTTCAATCTCTGTATTGGTCACATTCAAAAACTTAGACTCACACCTTTCTAGGGCATTGAATTCAAAAGATTCACAATCCTCAGAAGAAATTCTTCCTAATCTCCATCTTAAACAAATGACCCCTATTCTGAAACTATATCTGCTAGTTCTTGATACCCCACAGAGGAAGCATCCTCTCAGTACCCATCCTATCAAGATGCATCCCATGTGGACTGGGTAAGATTTCCACTTTAGGGACTGGCAAATACCTCTAGTCACCCATGACTTTGTAACCAACACAATTAATTCTGAATCAGAAGTTTATGGCTTCAAATGCAAATCCAGAGACTTGAGCAGAAAAAAAAAGGTTGATATTCTAGTGTAGCGCTGAGTATGGAAAGTGAGAATTACAGCCTATCAAATTAGGTGTTAAACTGAGCTCCTGTCTCCTCTTAGTTAGAAATAATAGATCCCATGGCATAACTCTGGAGAGCAGAGTTGTTCCCATGATTATGCTAATACTTATTCCTCAACCAATGTATAAATAATTGTCTGATATCATATTAATGTTTAGAGGAGCTTGAAGTTTATGTTGGCTGCAGTGTTTCCTGTGTTATAATGGTGAGTGCAGCACTATAAAGATACATTGTGACATCCTGACATTGTGAAAGATATACAGTTGAAACAAAATCTTCTGCAAAGCACTTCCATCAGTGAAGATATCATTTATTTCATTTGTTTTCAGTATAGTCCCTATATTTAACAATAACCTGGTCATGTTTTATTAATGGGCTAATGTCAAAAATCAGCAAATTTAATGGAAATGAGTGTTCTTTTCACAACAGAAGTGGCTGATTGTGAAACACTAAAATGACTTAAATCAGAATCAAAATATTTGCTTCTTTGGAGTATACTAAGTCAGTTCTTTCACCAAATTAACTAATTTGCTAAACTTTTAAAACCTACTTTCTAGTGCTTATGCTCCCAAGAAAATAAGCCCGGATCAGAATCCCACCTTGAATATGAATGTTACAATGAAAAACTGCCATTTGCATTATTTCAACTTAGATTTGGGACCAATGTGGGGCAAATTGATTTTTGTACCATTACTCATTGCAAATGCTTTATAGTTTTAAAAATATTTTGCATTAAGCACCATCTTTTACAATGGATTGTCAGCTTTTACTTGCGTTGCTTTAATAAAAGAACTCTACCCCTCTGCTCTGGAATCAAGCATAGAATCTTTCCATGAATCACCACAAATACACTCCACCCTTCCCCAATGGCAATTTTTTCCAGTAATTTCTAGCCAGGCATATCAAAGTCTCACATCCATTCTCCAAGCCAAAATTTCAGTATTCCAGGAATACAAATTGATATGGCGCAAGAGCCATAACTTCTGGCTGTTCTCCTGTGCCCCAGTGAATACTGTACATGTCACCTATGACATCCTTTATTCTGGCATGAGGGAGGAAACATTAACAAGTCTGATGCCAGACACAGATGCCTGCATATCCCCCAGCTGTTGAATACTTCATGATCTCTGCATTTTTGCCCAGTGTCCAATTTTTTTTGTGCCTTGGTTTATTCCAGACAGCACTTCATTGAGAAGCATTACCTTCAGTTATTTAGCAATGAAAACCATACTGTTAAGCTTTTACTGCACTGCCTGCCTCCTGCTTTTCCTGATATTTGGCCTTGCAGTTAATTTTCCAAAATTCTTTTCAGCTGTGGTGACCACTGCCTGGAATATACAATCCAGGAAACACTCAGTTCCCTCTATGCCCTGCAATGACTCTAATTGTTCCTCAAACTCAGGATACCTGAGCTCAACCAGACAAGAGGCATGAGGCTTTCTAGATTCACCATACAGCACATCAAATGCAGCCAGTGGATCTCAGCTGATCCTTTAATGCATATCACACTAATTCTGTGGAATTCCGATTCCTTTAACGGTGGTATCCTCGACTTATTTAATTTTATTCTCAGATTTGAAGAGACTGAAAATTAAGCTCACAGCACGCTATGATGACCAAATAAGGAAAATAAATTCATGATGAAAATTGCATTGCAGGGTACTTATGAAACAGCTATTCAAAAGGAATGTTTAAAAATAAAAACAGGGATATACATAAATTTAAGGCATATTGACATAAAATGATGACTCATTTTAATTGTTCTGTTTTTATTTACCAAGTAAAAATGAAGATGACACATTGAGAATGTAATATTCATTGGGCTCTCAGTCATCATATAATTAGTTGTTATTTTACAAGATGAACAAATATTATCTTCTACATTTTTGAATTTACCCAACAGGTCTGACACAGCAGCAGTGACCAATTTGCTTCTATTGCTACAAAGATGCAAGACATGATTTTTGTTTTAAATTAATCTAAAATGTAAATTAAATATTATTGCTGCCATAGATAAATTCATCAGTTTTAGTTTGTAATGTATGCACCAATTTCTGGAGCTTGAGCTCAAAAGCAAACACAAAATACTGCTACATTGAAGACGGCTAAATATTTTCCAGAAAATGTGTTGTACATGCAGGAAAATCAATAATCTTTGCAAGCTCTTACACAGTTGCCTATGAAAATATTCTCAAATTTTTCCCTAAATGACAGTACAGAAATTTTTTTCTAAGTTGTAATGAAATTGTAGGCCAGTCTATTTATATAAAAAACCCAAGAATTGGAGAAAATACCTACCTAGCATGTTTAGTTGATTATATTGTTTTGAATGTTTAGCCAAGTAATTATATTTTTGCATACCCTAGCTAAATGTGCATCCCATTGTTGCCTTTAATTCAAAACTGTGTACGTCAACATAACTTAGCTCAGGTATCAGTTGGGATGCTGTGTGGAACAATGGTCAAAGAACCTATTTTAAAGAGCCTTGTAGGTAACAACTCATCAGCAGTCTGGTGTCTGTGGTGATAAAGGGAAATTCACAAGGATGAACAACCTGCAACAATTTGAAACAAAACTATTTTCTATCTCTACTCATCTGAACTAATGCAATATATGTTGCATCAATTATAGAGCTTGAAATTCCAGGAACAAAAAGCTAAATTAATACTAAACGTATGGGAGGAGGAAAAACTTCCTGAAATTATTCTAAATAGCTAGAAGATACCACTACACAATGTAATGAAATAAATCATGATTGAACCATCCCAAACTTAGTACATGTGCTTTGGTCTGGATGATTAATATTTTCAAGATATTCAGGTGCCAGGTAATTATAGTCTCCAATTTTAAATATCATCATTACCTAAGCACATAAATTCCTCTCATTTTATTGGGTCTTATTTGACTCCTGGGTCAAAGACATAAGCAACCTGTTTTCAGTTCTCTTGTACCGGTCTGAAGTTGATCATTAGAAACACAAAACCAAGACATGTTTAGTTCCCTTCTGTAATTAACTATTAAGCCTTCATCTTGTTCTCCAGCTAGATCAAATAAGAAGAGTCCATCCTGTGCAAGTAATTTCACATCTTTGTGTACAACTGTCTTCCTTCTTCCTTTAAATGTACACTTTTAGCAGTAGCAGGAATACTAGTCATTTACATAGTATGAACATATTTTTTGAAGTGATTGTTCCATACTAGAGGCAGGCATCTTCCACTGGCAGTTGTAAATTTGCATGACACAAACAAGAGGCTGTGTTATGTTCGTGACTGGAGTGGAAGTCTCAATGCTAGGTCTGCAAAATGACTCATATTTGGTTGTTTGCTTTGGCGTTTGATGTGTTCTAATGTCCTCACCTTAAAAAATGCACAAAATATTGATCAGACATACAAATGATTCACAGTAAAAGGCAATCAGATTTTCCTTTGCAAGTATCTACAAAAATGTATTGTAAATGGAACAAAACATGTTTATCCAGGATTCATTATAAAATAAAGAATTTTCAGGTGGGAGGCAAAATATGTCTTTGATATTTAGCACAGCTCTGCTTCTACTTCCAAATGGCAAACAAAGAAAAAATTATAACACAAAATGATAGAAAGGCTCAGTGGATCAGACAGAATCTGTGGAAAGAGAAGCAGAGTTAACATTTCAGGTCAGACAACCTATGTGAGACCTGATTGAACTGAATGTTGACCTGAAACACTTTTTTTTCTTTCCCCATATGCTGCCTGATCTGCTGATGTTTTTCAGCATTTTCTTTTTTTTATTTCAGATTTCTGGCATCTGCAGTATATGGCTTTTTATTTACTGGCAAAGAATTTAACTTTTTAAAACATGAGAACATCTTGCACTTATTTACCTTAAAACCTTGTAGTGAAAAGAGAATTAATTTCAAATATAATATCAATGACAAATATGCTGCATCCAAAACTTCAATTTGATAAAATGTTAACTGAAATGATAAATTCTAATTTGGGTATTTTAACTTCCCACCCCATTTCAGAGAGGAGTAACAAAAGGCTTTGTTGCCCTTGAGTTTGTTCCATCATTCAGAGATCTTGCCTAATATGTGATCTGACATTCTGTCCAAGAATACTTATGATTGACAAAACTCCATCAATCTCAGACCCAAAATTAACATCTGACCTAGCATCAACTGCTATTTGCAGAAGAGAACTCCACATTTTCTCCCGACTCAGCATTCATCAGTTTTCTTCCCTGAACAGTCTGACTCCAACCTTTAAGCCATCTCCCAAGTTCAGAAGAAATAGTTTCCTCTCCATTTTCCTCCACTAATACCTCGAAAACCTTCATCAAATCAACCTGGATTAGCACTCCAAGTGCTGTAACTTGCAATGGTACGAATCAAGAGCTGGGAATTAAGCAACATAATGAAAATTACTAGCATTGGGAATCCCTCAAGCTTCCATGCCATGCTTGTGACCCCATCAATAATGCCTTTTAACTCATTAATGAGTTTTCACCATTTACAGTGTTTAATCCCACTGAAGTTGTTCTTAAAGTCTAGAATCTTTAAGCAGCTTTGCATTTTTCTCTTTCAAAATGTAATATCGAAATATTATGATTTCTTAGAAAAGTGTTCATCCAGTGGTTAGGTTGTTTAACTAGTTCATTACTTATTTTAAAATCTAAATTAGCCCCGACTCTTGTTGGTTCTAGAATGCATTGTTGTGAATTTCTTAATTATGGCAACATCATTTAAGGTCTTTTGCTAAACTAATTAGGGATAAGTGATAGACAATGGAGGATTCTGGTGGATGAAGATGAATCATGACATTCCCCGTGGTTCAGTATTAGGACCATTCTTTTCTATTTATATTGATGACACAGACTTTGGTAGGGGTGGTGGGGGTTGTGAGCTGCTATTTCCAACACAAAACTTAAAACTTGGGAGTATGGTGAACTTTGAAGAGAATGGAGATAGATTGCAGCAAGATATAGACAAGCAGTGGAATGGGCAGATAGATGGCAGATGAAGTTTAGTTGTTTAATGAGGAGAAATGCAAGGTGATGCATGTTGCTACATAGAATGAGAAGCAATGTAGAAGGAATAGTACTGAAAGAAAGGGGGGGCAGTAGGGTCCTGAGGGTAAGTTCGCACAACCATTGAAAGCAGCAGAGCTGGATGAGGAAGCAGATAGTGAGGCATTAATAAAAATTCAGAGCTTTATCAATGAAGGCATAGGGTCTGAAAGCAGGGAAGTTGTCCTGAATTTTATAAAACTCTGGCCCAACCTCAACTGGAATATGGTATTCACTTCTGGTCACTATGCAACAGGAAGGTTGTGAAGGTATTAGAGATGTCTGGAAAAGATTTACAAGAATGGTTCCTGGAATGAGGGACTAAAGTTACAAGGATAGATTAAAGGTACTGAGACTG
This sequence comes from Rhina ancylostomus, assembly GCA_030265395.1. Taxonomy (NCBI): domain Eukaryota; kingdom Metazoa; phylum Chordata; class Chondrichthyes; order Rhinopristiformes; family Rhinidae; genus Rhina; species Rhina ancylostomus. Next base: position 20,582,162 of record JARFYF010000112.1, on the reverse strand, counting down.
TCTTCTTTGAAGAGAAGACTTGGGGAAGATTTGTTGGAAGTATCTAAAATGATGAGAGATCTTGGACAGAGTGGATAGTGGGAGGGTGTTTCCCCAAGGTGAAGGATAAGAGGTCACAGGTATTGAGGAAAAGGGAATTAATAGTGACATGAGGAAACACTATGTTTTTTTTTTACACAGAGCATATGGCTGGAACTGGAATGCATGGACTTGCAGAAGTGGTGGTGGTAGGTTCTTTTGTGATCTTCAACAGGGAACCCGATAAACAAGGTGCAGAAGAAATTGCAAGGCCTCAGAGAAAGGGGCAATGGATAAAACAAGCTGCTTGCTCTGAAAAGAGCTTCCCGCACTGCAACTATTCTGGGACTCTATACTTTCAAACATAAAATATTTTTATGTCACAGTGAAGATTCGTTTCATTCAAGTAAAATAATTTTGCCAAAGAAAATTCCATTAGAAATCAAGCAGAATATTAGCCACAGTTACAAAAAACTGTTCAGTCCATTGTAAAAAAAAGAATGATTCACTTAAGCCAATTATATAGAACAAAAGGTGATTTAGTAACCAATTTAAAAATGGTACCAGAGTCCTTTTAAGTAGTCCAAAAATAAATTCTCTTAAAACCATTGCTAAAAAAAATTCTAGACCACATTTCATTCTATCCCTCTTCCACTTCTCATGTGCCCTTACTACTTTCTTACAATAGTTATATTCTACAGCTACTAACAGATCATCTCCAATAAATTCTACAGCAAACAAGTTACAATAGAAAGAATACTACGTTTCCAACCCACTGCTACAATACAAAGCAAATTTGTTGTAAAAGTACAGCAGGGATGCATGATGGCAAAGTGCTGTGTTCTTACCATGGTTTTCGTATCAGCAAACCCATGTTTTTGGGCAAGATTCCACAAATTTATTGTTAGCTGATTAAGTTTATTGTTCTGCAGGTCTCCATGGCTAAGGATACTGTTAAATAAGGACAAGCTCAAGGTACTCTGTCGCTTCAAAGTCTGCAAAATAAACAAGATTTTTCACAGTATGTAGTGTAAATAAATATTCTTTATACCAGACACATATAGGGATCAGAAATAACATATTCAGCAGGTAAGGCAGCATCTGCAGATTAAGAAACGGAGTTAACATTTTAGGACAATTCCTTTCATTTGAAAAACTTCAATGAATTATTCAAACTTCCACCATCAAGATATTAGCATTTTAAAACATTGCTTTCCAGTAGGTATTTTGTGACAACAATCTAGACATCAGATCATGGAAATGTCATCCCCAGCTAGAGACATTATTGGAAATTTGGTCATCTGACATATGCCCATAACTTGCAAACATAGCAGAATATACCTTGTAAAGGTTAGGCTTGTGCCAATGAGCATCATTACCTGTTGATTTGCAACAGTGACTGTCATTTGAGAACCTGAAGTCCACCTGCAAACAGGCAGAGTGTAATATAAAAGGTGCAAACCACAGTTGTGAATTCTAGTTTTGTTCCAGGTTGCTGGCAGAAGTGTCCAAAGATTAATTTTTTATTTTAGGAAAATCCAGGATTGATAACCCTTTATCCAGACATGGCAATTCAATCAGACTGCATAATCCTATTTCCCAAGGAAAGGTTATTTTAGTGAAGAAATCTGCTTGCTATCCTAGAGAATTTGTTTCTCTATCAGGTGAGATGTTAAACAAGTGCTGCCTCAGATAGAAGCAAAAAAAAACCCAGAGCATTGTTTTGAAATGCAATGTTCCTTTTGGCATTCTGGCAGTATCTTAATCAACATGACCAAAGTTGATTTCTTGGGAAGGGAAAATATCTTGGATGAGAGTTTAGGGAGGGACTTGGGGAAGTGTCAGACAGAGTTTATGTAAGCACAAGAGAAAGTGTTGAAGATGTGTTTCAGGGAGCAGATGACAGGAATAGGGGGAAAATGGTGATAACACAGCAAATCAAAAGTGTGATAGCTAATAATAGACACAAGTGAAACGTCTACTTTTGTTCCCTGATTAAATCCTAAAACACATCATTGTGGACATAATTTAAAGAAACATCCCTCCTTCAAGGTTCCTGTTTTCCAAACAATCTTTCACAATTGAAATTGGTTTAGTATTAATTGCAAAAAAACTTGCCCTCGCACACCATTCACACAGATCAATTCATTATATAGTGCATCAAGGTAGAACAAGGTGAAACAATAACAGAATCCAGAATAAAGTGTAACAGCTACAGAGAAAGTGTAGTGCAGGTAGACAGTAAGGTGCAATTGTATTGTCAATCTCCATAGTTTTTATAAAGCCTGACATTAATATAATTGTGAATAATGCTGGACTGTTTTATGTACTTATGGCATAGTAGAAAATGCCCTACTATTTTGAAAATGCTCAAAGCAACCAAAGTACATTGACACATTAATGCTTTCAGGGTGTTTTAAAATAAAATAGCTTGAGTGGAAGACTAAGGCGCGCATTGTTTCCCCCTCCTCCCCCAAAGAGCAACAAGGTAGTTCTGATCTATAGCAAACTATCTTCTATAGAAGGCTACTATTGGAATATCTTAAACATCCTGTTCTTGGGAAGTTGGCAACAATGGCTAAATAGCCTTTCATAAGTAATAACAGATAGGAAAAATTATCTACATCTCTAAGGGAATATTGTAAATTGAATAAAAAGATCAAATGTTTTAAGTTTTGGGCAAGCATCTCTCAGAAGTACATATTTTTTCAATTCCCCCAGTTCCACAACCATGCAGTTTGAGCATGGATTAAAAAAATGAAACTGAATAGATTTAACCTCGTAAATCCTTCATCTCTTATGATAGTGTAGTGGTTAGTGTAACGCCATTACAGTGCTAGCAACCCGGGTTCAATTCCAGCGCTGCCTGTAAGGAGTTTGTATGTCCTCCCTGTGACTGCATGGGTTTCCTCCAGGTCCTCCAGTTTCCTTCCACATTCCAAAGATGTACGGGTTAGGAAGTTATGGGCATGCTATGTTGGAGTCGGAAGAGTAGCAACACTTGCAGGCTGACCCCAGTGCATTCTCAGTAATGCAAAAAGATGCATTTCACTGTGTTTTGATGTGCATGTGACTAATAAATATCTTAAAATATCATTCTAAACAATTCAATGATGGTTCACAATTGCATGCAATTTCAGATCCTGTCAAAAATTATGAAAATGAGGGCAGCACAGGGTCAGTAATGTGAAATATAGAGAACAATTATCTGCCTTTTAAAATATTACACACTTCACATAAAGTCCTTGGCCTCTACAATGAAATATTAATATCAACTAGTTTTATGAGACTTTAAACACATCACATTAAATTTCACATTAACATCAGACAATTAATCTCATACCTCCTCCTTTCCAAGAGTCTTGAGATGGTCCAGGATCTGTCCAATGAGGGTTTCAGAAAGCTTATTAATTTCTGCCAAGAATTTGGGGTCACTCCCATAGAGATTATCATTAGAATCCACTGCAAGATAAGCGTTTTTGGATTAGTTTTATAATGTGATGTAGATTATTTGACAGTAATGTTTAGTTTTTTTGCACTGAGGTGTGAAAAAGATACCAATATAGTTTTACTCAAGGTGCTGCATCAGAGAGACATTAGGCACTTGCATAACATTCTCAAGTGTTATTGGTCATTTTCATACATAGTTTGAGCCCATCTTTTGTGAAAATTCACTTTTGGTGCCCTATGTCTATTTGTGTGATAACACAACCTGGTGATGTGACAATAACATCCTGTGTTTTGGAGCAGTTATCTGCAACTTCCACAAGTGAATCTTTGCAATCTTTCTGAAGGTGAAAGAAGTTACTGAATGCCGTGATGAAATTTGAATCAAATTATGATCTATTTTATTGCACAGTAGAATGAAACATACAGCAACTGATGTGATCAGACTTGCTTCCAACAATTGATATAACCTGCTTTGTGCAGTGCTTTAAATAGAATGAATGCACAGTACTTGAATGGAGCTATCTAAATTAAATTGAAAAG
>JARFYF010000112.1:20532297-20542780 GCA_030265395.1 Rhina ancylostomus | reverse complement strand
ACATCTGTTAGCATCACCATTAATAAACACACTACATAGACAAAGCAGCTTACTATGCTTGTAACTGGCCCCATTTGGACTCACTCTCTCTCAGATATTCCCTTCTTTCTACCCATTCCTCCTTCACCTTCCCTGCTACTGAAAACTAACTTTTTTTTCTCCCTTTCCCAGTTCTAATGAAGGGCCCCAGATGTGAAGCATCAGTTGCTTCTCCTTCCACGGGTTCTGCGTGACCAGCTGAGTGTTTCCAATACTTTTTCTTTCATAAAAATAACTGGGCCAAGATAAAGCAAATAACATTCTAATGGCTAAAAAGGCTGTTATCCAGTCACCATAGATTTCAGGAAACTAGCAAAAGAACCAAAAGGTGAGATGAGATTCCATCCCACCCACCAAAAAACAATGCAGTTAAGATTTGGAATATACTGCCTGATAGGATAGTATCTACTATGACAAGATGGATCTGGATTGCTCCTCAGAGAGCTAGAACAAATCCCATGGGCTAAGGTCAGAAGTTTGAACTTTTGTCAATCAGTATTGATCCATGAAGGAGATGCTTGAAGAATTTGCATGATATTACTATGGTGGAATTACCTCATCAGGATCAATTCAAAACAAAGCCTTTTTCAAATAGGGGGAGGGAGGAAGGGAGGGAGGAATCTTAAATCCAAGGATATGCCAAAACAGAAGTAGGTCCAGAGGGTTATGATTTATTTCTTAAGAGCTGGACAAAATTTGATGTATGGAACCAAGCATGACTGGTAATGTTTGGATAATGCAGAATGATAATGCTACCTTCTACTCAATTATATACTTGGCCAGATGAACAACTCTTGAAGTCTCATTTAATGGCGAGAGCATCAGGCAAGCACACTTTCAAATGCTATTATCAAAGAAAGTGCTCTACGTGGATTTATGAACAATGTGCAAAGAGTGCAGAAGCATTGGGTACCCATTGCTCAACTAACTCTTTATCACGAAACATACATTAGAATACAGTGAGAGCCCAAAACAGGATACCTAGCCAGCTTTAACAAAGCATTTCAGCTGAGCCATTATTTTATTTGATCCACTATTTTTATTAACATACATTTTGGAAATGAGCATGGTTATGATTCTTGTACTATGACTGATGTTGTGAGAGAAAGCAAGCTGCAAGATTTCCATCAACTTACCATTGAAAACAAAACTGCAAAGTCATGGAATTGATCTAGTATTTTTGTTATAATTGACTGAAGCTGAAAAATAAGACAAAAATGTCAACCAAAAGCAGGCATACAAGCAAGAATCATACAATACATATTAGAAAATGTCTGAAACAGTTCATCCTTTTTTCATTACATATTCAGATGATATTGATACCAGAAACTGTGCAGTTCTTTAAAAATCCACAGGCAAAAGTGAGTGAATTGATGCACTTGAGAGCAAGAATGAGGGGGGACAGTGTGAACTAAGATTCTGCAGTGGGTGCACAAAATGGACTTTTGGGGCTTTATATAAATGTTTTTAAAATATAACAGGGCAAATAAAGCTGCTAAAATGCAAATGACTTTTTAAGTAGAGATATAAAAGGAAATTATGAAACTTATAAATCATTGATTCATTGAGACCCATTTAGGAAGAATTACAAAGCCTTGAATAGAAAGTTATCAGAATTGTGCTGGAGTGAGAGGCTTTAATTATTTCAAGGGGTAATGGAAGCTTCCTTAAAACAGTAGTGGTTAAGGAGATACTGAGTCAAAGTAAATAGGAGCACGAATAGGCCATTCAATATTTTGAGCCTGTCCCACCATTCAATATGATCATGGCGGATGACCCAATTTCAAAACCCTGTTCCAGTTCTTCCCTTCCCCTCCCCACCCCCTTCATATCCCTCAATCCCTCCAGCCCTGAGAATATATTTAAAACTTTGGCTTCAACTGCTCCCTGTTAAGAGAATTCTACAGGTTCAACATGCTCTGAGGAAAGAAAATTTTCCTCATCTTTAAAATGTGACCTCCCAAACTATTAGAAACGTCACTCCTGTATCAAATCTATCTCGTTCTGTTAGAATTTTGTAGGTTTCTTCAAGATCCCCTCTCAATCTTCTAAACTCAAGTGAAGATGAGCCTAAATAACCCAATCTCTCTCCATACATCAATCCTTCCAAATCAGGAATCAGTCTGGTGAACCTTCGCCGCACTCCTCCATTGCAAGAATATTTCATAAAGTCATTCAAAATTGTGAAAGGGTTAGACACATCAAAAAGAGAGAAATCATTTCCAAAAATGGTGAAGTCAGTAAACCCCATGGCACAGATTTTAAAGAAAGCTGGCAGACCAACCAGAGGGGAGTAAAATTGTTGTTGCAGAGCTGGACACTGGAATGCACTGCCAAAAGAGGCAATAATATTTGCAAAGATTAAAATCTTACAACATATTGTAGAGAAGCAGGAAACTGAAGAATAACTTAAAAACTAAGGTGTCATTAACTATTTGTCAGTCCCTAATGCTCGTAAGAAGAGGCTCAGACCAAGTGAATAGATGATAAATGTTCTTAAAATCATAATACCAAGTCACAGCTGTGTGCTATCAAAAAACAAAATTAATAAGTCAATCATTAAGGCATTATGGACACCTGAACTCATGGATAAAACAATTTGTAAAGTAAAAAAAAACTGGAAATCTAAAATAAAAACCAAATATGCTGGAAACACTTAATAGGTGATGCAGCATCTCTGAAAAGAGAAACACAGATGCTGCCCAATCTACTGAGTGATTCCAGCAATTTCCATTTAATATGCACATTGAGCTTTTTTTGTCTATCTTGAGCAGCTGAAAATTTGCATTGCTTTCAGTGCTCAGAGGTTGCAATTGTAATTTACTTTGGCCATTTCTACTGCAAATGTGGGTATAGGAACTTAACGAGTGAAATTAATAACAAAACACAACAATAAATAATATTTTGCAGTCTACAAGCGTATCCAAACAAATGTTCTTCATTATAAATAACAAAACCTTTACTATTAAACCACATTTTCTGTTGGAAAATTTTTTCCGATGTTCAGAAAGCTTATTAACTCAACAACCTAGTCATCAACACCCTAGATGGTATCGTTTGATCTCTAGCGGTTCCTAAATTTAGTCCCCGGTCCCCACTGCACAAAATTAAGAATAAAATAGGAGGCACTGTAATTGATTCCAGCTCACATGGCTTACACTAGAGGAAAGAGTGAAATCATAGAAAAAATTATCCAAACCATTTATGACTTATAATCATATATCAATATTGCAAGCTACCTGGTGAAACCTGTTTTGGAGGCAGCACTGGAATAAAAGTTTTCAAAAAGAATTTTAAGCCTTAGGAGCAAAATTCAGATGGCTTAAATTTCAATAAAGAGTTCACAAGTTCAGAAGAATTTTATGAGACCTCAAAACCCAAATCCACCTAGTGTTTTAACAAATTAGTATTGTGATATAGGATAAAGGATAACAATTATGGGATCATTTAATGAAACAGTATTATTCAAATGAAATAAAAAACAAACAATCTTTTCTTTTCCTGGGATATTTCCAAAATTCTTTGCACATTACCTGTGGATATGCATCTTCAAAAGCTCGGTCTGGAGTTAAATGTTTAATGACATCTGTTAACACAGTGTTGACTTCACGTTTCTGTCAAATTAGAGATTTTTGTGTTAGTATTATTTCAGATAAAATATTGGTTTGATAACTTCAACTATGTGGTGCGTGAAATCCTACTTACTGTGAAGTGCCTGCATATGTAATCTATCCAAACCTCAGCACAGTTAATGTAATCCTAAATAACAAGACAAAATAATATTTATTTCAAAACTTTAAAAAAAGTGCAACACTGCTATGTATTACCAAAAAGTGCATTTCCTAGTTTAGGGAGGTTTATCCAAGTTTACAGAAGAGATTATTTTAATCTTGATTGCTATGAAGAAAATTCACAGAATTATGATATCTGGTAGTTTTGAAGTCTTAAATGTATGCCTCAGAATTTTGTGTTTTTTTGTTAAAAAGAAAGCAGCATACTTATATAAATATTAAAACAATATACCCAAAGTTAAAAGCAATAGGCAGTAATATGATCTGAATATATTACAGAAGTTACAAAAAGTATTTAAAGCAGAAGAAAGGTTGTTCAACCCAAAAGGAATCATGCTCTAGTTTATAATCTGATGAGCTTCCTCCTACTTTCTTTCACCTAACTGCATCAATCTACACCTTTCATCCTCAATCTTACAAGTTCACTTTTAATGCAACAATGCTAGATACCTCAATTACTCTCTGTTAAAGCAAGCACCATCATCTAATCATTCTCCTGATAAATGAAATGCCACTAATTCTATCTCTATTTGTTCCCACTGGCAGTTGGCCTTTTGTAATGAGCGCCTCCTGCTACACCATGGAAAAAGGGCACCTCTGCCTTTTCCAACTGCTCCAAGAGTTCAGGTGCAGCATGGAGTCAGCACACCCCCCTGCCCCCCCAAAAATGAGCGATTCGTCACTGTATTCTGACTCCTAGCACCTTCCCTTTAAGGGGTGTGGATAAGTTTGAGTATTGTTAGCTACTATTGATTTTGAATCCCCTGTTGGTGTGTGCAGTCAATCAATAGTGTGGTTAGTGCTGACTGTAGTCAGAAACCACTGTGATTAGCAGGCAGCACTAACTGCTATGTCTCCTGCATTGCAATTAGTAAGTGTAGCACATTTTAAGGACTCTTCAATTGAGCTCCTGTTACTTCAATATCTTCAAAATAAAGCCCACATCTTTTTTTCTAATACTTCTATATTGCCTTTATAAAATATACCATATATATGCAGATCCAATTGATTAAAATTTCACTTGTATCTACAGATAATCAGAGGCTCACATGTCTTCAGTGTATGAACTTGGATCAGAAATGGGTTTCCTTCTTTAAAGGACACCTTGAATGGACAACTGACCTGGGGATTTTTCAGTCTGGTAATAACCTTCCATGCTATATTAAGGATCTGTAGCTTGTCATTCTCAGGGGGATCAGCCATTGCCAAGTTCAACCCCAGGGATTGGAAAAGAAGATGCTGCAACACAAAATAAATCAAGAGCAAGATCACAGTAAATTATCCTCAATTGCTTTCACGCAATATCGACCACAAAGCTTATGAGTACAAGTGCAATAACAATTACATAGCATCTGTCACAACCTTCAAGTCCAAAAGTACCTTCCAGCCAACAAAAAGTAATGGTAATGACTACTCACTGGTATAATATAGGAAATGTGCACATGAAGATTCCACAACTAGTGATGTGACAATGACCAGAATTTTTTTTTGTCATTGGTTGAATAAATATATCCTATGACATACTTAGAAGTTTATTGCCACTAGATTTCTTTCTATCCACCCAAACTCACAGCTTAAACTCTCTCAAAAAGAGGAAAGTTCTACCACTGCATCATTCCCTTAGTTTAGATCTTAGGTTCTGGAACTTGATCCTGGAACTCTGACTTCACTAGTCTCTGTTGCCCAGCAATAACAGTTAACACAACTGTGAATCACAATTCAAAGACATCCATTAATCCCAGCAACCTCATTACACAGTTCATCTGCCAACATTTTAATTTCTGCTTCTTCTAAAAACACTCAAATTGAAGATTACAAATACAATTGACCTCTCCAAAAAATGCTTTAAAAAAGAATTATAATGCTAATAATCTTCTTTCATATAGTAGTGAAGACAAATTAAATAATTTTATGTTACATTTGTTTTACCTTCTAAGGTGATGTTAGTTATTTTCCAAACAAGCTGGCTGGTCACATCTTTTCCAGTAGTAACAACCATCAAAGTACCTAACCCACAGAGCACTCTTAAATTAAGTTTACTTTCCAACAACCTGGCATACATTATTTTTTTCCAGTTAATGCAAATTCAGTTTGCCACCTATGTAACATGCGGGTTAGAAAAACACTTCAAATAGTTTTGTGCATATTATGTTCAAAGTGCAATTGTTGTCAGGTGGAACATGGCAACCAATGAGATTATCAATGTAATCTGCTTTCATAATGTCGTCTGAAGCATGCAAATAGTCAAGCCATTGGAAAAATCTCCCTGCTCTGCTTCAAATAGAGCCTAAGTATATAGTTTAATAGCTCAAACAAAGCTCTCTTAGAATGGGGGCATGTCACAAGAAAGAGTCACTATTTCTCATGCTGCATATTGTCCTACCTTGGGAAAACCAGATTCCTCACAATCTTTTATCATGCCAATGAAATCCAGAGATCTTGTTGCAATAAATTCCGGTCTAAATGCTGACATTACCGAGTTCAACAGCAAAGCACTATTAGAAATTATAGAATAAAGGTCAAAACACATGACGAAAGGAAATAGGCATGGTTTTGTATATCAAAATTGGAGACATACATATTCTGGGTTGCTTACTTATTTCCAAGTTTCTTGCACCTGTCCATCATTTCTGTAAGTAAGGCCTGTAAACAGCCACAACATTTTTTAAGTCTCTAAGCAGCTAATTGTTGAAGATACAACATGTAACTACATTTCAGCATTATTTTAATCTTTCCATTCCAAAATTATTACACCACCCATTACCTTACATAACTTCATAAAACAATATAATTGTAAGCTGGAAAAAAAATAGATACATTTACCTTACCAAACAAATTGTTCAATTAAAGAATCAAGAGATTAGAATACCAGGCAAAATCATCTGCTAAACATAATTTGTACATGCTGTGAACTTCATTGAAGGGTACATTTAAAAGAAAAAACAAGTCCAGGAAATTATAGACCAATTAGCTTAACATCAGTTGTAGAAAACATAATGGAACAGTTACTCAAAGAATCTGGTGTCTGAAAATACAAAAGAGCCATCTGTCTGGATTTCAGAAAGGCCATACATGACCAACCCAAATAAATTTTTTGATTTGTAAGAAATAGTAGCAAGGAAAATGCAGAAGTACAATACATTAAAATTTTAAAAGACTTTCAGTATAGCACTAAAATGAACTAAAAACCAGTCAGATTACATGGGGTCAAAGACAAGAATGCAGAATGGAAAACAAAATTGATGTTAACAACTCAGATTGTAAAAATTGAGGAGTACCAGAATTCAGTTTTGGGATCACTGTCATTCATAATTTACACGTAGTCCCAGGAATCAAAAGTACAATTTCTAAAAAAAATTACAGCCTGCAAAGTTGGGGTACAGTAAATAAGTCAGGAAGTCTGTGTGACGGAACACAGAATGACATTAATAAACTTATTAAAACAAGTACTGTATTTGGTATAAATAATGAGGAGACGCATACAGCTTAGATGAGGAGGAGAAACCAGAGACTTCAGACGCTGGAACCTGGAGCAAAAGAAATAAAACTTCTCAAAAGAACTCAGCAGGTTGGGCAGGACCTGCCGAGACAAAAGGATGTAACACTGTATTTGGACTCGAGGAGGGGGGGCGGGGAGTAGAGAAGAGGAAAGATGGCTAGGAGATAGGAGTGTGAAATAGGAGAGGGAGAAGAGCTGGCAGGTGATAGGTGGAACCAGGTGAGGAGGGGAATGATGGGCAGGTACAGATGAGACAGATTGGGGAGGTGGGCGGGGTGGAGGAATGGAACAAAGGGAGAGAATGCCAGGGTGGACAGCGGGAGATGGAAAGAAATACAATGAGTATGTGTTAGCTGAAATTGCGGAACATGGAGATGTTGTTCGTCTAGTTTGCACTTGGCCTCACTGTGGCAGTGGAGAACACGGACGACAGACAGGTTGGTGTGGAAATGGGAATGGGAGTTCACATTCAACCTGAAGCTCAAGACAGTCATGGGAAGGGAGCAGAAAACAGCTGGAATAGTGAGGTTGGGATTTACATAGTTAGCATCCTCTAAACTTCACTAGAATAATACAACAAATACCTCAAATTTTGTAAGACTCAATCTGTTCATTAGGATTTTTAGAACAAGGAATAAATCATAATCATGCATATGGAAAAAAGGCCCTTTGGGCTACCAAGTTTACACTGGCCATCAAGCACCCACTTGCACTAATCCTATACTGATCTGATTTTTATTCTCCCCACATTCCCATCACCTCCCCCCAGATTCTACCATTCATCCAAGGGCAATTTATAGTGGCCAATTTGCAGTAACCTTCCAATGCAAATCTTTGGGATGCGAGAGGAAGCTCGCATGGTCACAAGGAGAATATGTAAATGCCACAGAGACAGCACCAGAAATTAAAATTAAACCTGGGGTTACTGGAGCAGTAGGGCAGATCTCTACACCACTGTGCCACTCCAGGAGGATCAAAAAGCTGCAAATGCTAGAATTCTGAAACACCAATAAAAAATACTGCAAGCATCTGTGGGCAGAGAAAGAGTTGGCATTTCATGTGGGATAGAAAGAAGGTGGAGCCCTGTTAAAGATCTCCAGAAATATTTACCAGAAAAAAATTATAAAGAAACCTTTAACACAAATTAAAATTATCCCATTCTGAAGCTGCTAATGAATCCTTTAATCACTTAGAAAAACTAGTGAAGTGTATCAACTTTTATTCTAACTTTATAATGGATCTTTTGTTAGAAAGAATCATGCTGATATATAATTATGTATTCAAAAATTAGAGAATTTAACTGGCTACATTTGATTATTAACCAGGCAAAAAGCCTACTTATATATTTGGCAGTTTGGTATTGTAATATAGATCAATTCTGACTAGGAAAAGAAAAATATGCTTTTTTTTACAGAACTGCATACCATAAGTACTAGTTTAAAATAGTATGCCTTAAAAGTTGCAAACAGATAAAAGTTCACTCACAGGAGGGAAGAGAAAGAATCCCATGCTTCTAATTTATGCAGTGTGAATCATGACATGATTTTATAGCACAAAAGCAAGACATTCAATATATTCTTAAAACAGAAATGCTAATAGTGTGATTTATTTTGAATAGTAATGAAAATTAAAATGAACCTCAGGTGCTCTGTATGCAATGCACTGAAGAATCCAGTCTATAGCAGGAGAATACAACGTAAGGTAAATTGGAATCTCTACCCGTTGCACAGCAAGCTGGTTCTGAACTGTTTCTCCATGGATCTGCATTGAATAAAACAATGGTTACTAATGAATTATATTTTTGCTGGCTTAAAGATTAAAATTAACAAGGATATTCAGTATATGGGAACGGTGTATTCATTGTTACCTGATTTTCCTAAGAGACATGTATGAACACCCAGAACATACCAAAACACTTGTTGATCCCCACTTATTGTACTCATTAACTTAAGATGGCCCTTTAACAGTCTCAGTCCACATGAACTGTTCCATCTCAAACCAGTGAAACAAGATACTGAATGCCTGATGCAAAACTAGCAACTACAATACACAAAATTCAATGTCATCCAGAGACCAGACTCTATGACCATTGTTATATCAATGATGAGAATGTTAATTTTGTTGCACCAATAAGGTAGTAGACGGGAGGTAGCAGATAAAGAAATTGGGAGAAAAGAACCCAGATTGGTTTGACGTGGCCAATGATGTGGCACAGTGACTAGTTCCAAACACCTTGATCTGGATTTGACAACAGAGCAGAGTTCTAATGCAATATAGGAATCCCAAATTTTGGTTAAGACAAAAAAAAAATTAATAAACCAAGGATCCAAGCAGAATGACAATATCACTAAAGAGTAAATGCCAGATGAAAATAAATAATAAATGAAGGACTTAAGGTAGATGAACAAATTGATTTAGAGGTCTGGAAACAGGTATCTGGAAAATAAGCCAATTGAATATATTAGAATATTGCTGGACTTTATGAAAAGGTAAGGAACAGCAAGTACATTCTTCTGAAAAGTAGTTAGACATCCATTCATTTTTGGCATCCTCCTTTGACTGAACTGGAGGGTTCTTGGGAAGAAGTTACACATTTTGTGATGATGTGTTAACCACAATAAGGGACAAAAATGGACATCAGGGTTTCCAGAACAAGACGACAACTACAAAATTCAAGCTGAACCTGAATGATAGTAACACCAGGAGAAAATATCTACAAAAAGTTATAAAGATTCTTTCTGAGGAAGCCATATATCCTAACTCAAGGATGACATATGGAGAAGTGACTGGAAATGTATATTAATTTGAAATTCAATAAAAAGATTGAAAAAGGAAATAAAATTCACATGTTGTACAGTTTTAGTTGCCACACAACAGGCAGAACATGGCAGCATTAGAAAGAGTACAGAAGAGATTCACCAAGATTTGAGAGCTTTACTGATAAGGAGAGATTGGATAGGCTGGTTTTATTCTCACGAGAATGCAGAAGGCTGAAGGGTGGTCTATAGAGGTTTATAAAATTATGAGGAGCACAGGTTGGGTCGATAGAATCTTTCTCTTAAGGTGGGACATTTAAAACTAAAAGATATAGGTTTAAGGTGCGAGGGGAGTAATTTAGGGGAGATCTGAAGGGCAAGATTTTCCACACAGAGGG